>MU269980.1:25287951-25535451 GCA_021432705.1 Caranx ignobilis | reverse complement strand
ATCCCTAACCCCTAACCCTTGAAAAACAGATATTCACTTAAAAAGAGAAATACAACAGTAATAAAATAAGTTAGAGTTTTAATTTGAAAGAGTTGGTTTGGAGACGGTCTTTCATCCAATCGGAGGGAAGCTCCCACCCATTGACCCGATCGGACCAAGTTCACTTCCTCTGAAGCTGCTCGGAGAGAGAGAGAGCGAGCGAGCCGCGTTGAGCCGGAGTCGAGTCACGACGCACTTTGTGACGGTGAAACAATAAAAAACCTGGACAAAACTTGGAGAAAGTTGTTGGAGAAATCCCCCAGCCGACCCGGACCTGTGTGAGCACAGTTGGAGGAGCCGCTAGGAAGGAGAAACGCATCGGTGAGCAACCGGTTTGAAATGTTAAATCGTTAATGCTAACGGTGACACGAGCTAACCCTTAGCAATCGAGCTAACGTCGGAGCGCTAGCTCCCAGTGCTAATTAGCATCAGGGCAGACCTACTAGATACATTAATGCGAGCATTGATCCGACATTTTAAAGCTGCATGTGAGACGTTTATTTCCTCTTTTGTTGCTCTTGTTCTGTGCACACTGAGCTGTGTTGTGTGTGTGTTTAGCACTTTATCTGTGAACTTTAAGCACATTTAACGACAATTTACCAACTGTGCAGAATTATATTTTTCTTTCTTAATGGTGTACTAATAACTATGTAGAGAGCACAGAATATGTTGATGCTGTTGATTTTGAGAAGTTATTTCAATAATATAATATGATGAATAACATAATCTGATTGTTTGAGAGTTGTTTATTTTATTACTGAGAATTGTAATGTCATGTTACAACTGTAATTCAGTAAAATTAGTTATTTTCTATTGACAGAGTTTGTGTAGATCAGGGGTGGGGAACCATGTGCCATGGAGAGCCATGTGTGTGCAGGTTTTCCTTCCAACCAAAGACTTCAACAGGTGATTTCACTAATTAACACACCTTCAGCCACAGAGGTGTGTTAATCAGTAAAGTCGATAGGTACCTATAAAAAAAGTTGATTTTTTTCTGCCCCCATACATGTATTTTGCTGAAAAATGAGTGCCACAGGGCAAAGTCAAGTTGTGGGACCTATTTAGGAGCACGTTTCAGACCATTTGGAGTCGATAGGTACCTATAAAAAAAGTTGATTTTTATCTGCCCCATATATGTATTTGGCTGAGAAATGTCCAGCAAGCAGCAGATAATCCAGCAAGAAGAAGGGAGTGGTTAAGTTTAGTAAAAGCAGCAGGTCCAGCTGTAAATCAGGTAAATGGAAATAGTTAGGGGAATGAACCAGGACAGGGCAAAGCCCTGGCCTGACAAGTGCACGCACCTCAACGAGGGTGCCGGCGGTCCCCCCTGGCCACCACCCGGAGGTGGTGGCGGTTCAAAAAATTAGGCCTATAGCCTTAGCCAGCTCAGCCTTAGGGCAGGGCTCATAACCAGAGGACAGCTGTACTCTGTTTCTGTCTAGATTCAGCTCCTCCTTTGCTGTTTCGAGCTCAGGGCTGAGTTCCTCCACTGTCTTCTTGTCATTACAATGTGATGCCTGTTTTTGGACTTGGGTTGTCGACAGCCCAGAAGAATTCTACCACTGAACCACCAATGCACATCACATAAGGTTAGGGGAAATTTGGGTTGTGCCACGCCGTAGGTGTGGCACAACCCCCCCCAACCCTAGGCACAGGGCAGGGTTGGTTAAGATTAGGGTTTAAAAGGGTTAGGTTAGGGGGGTTAGGGTTAGGATAGGGGAAGATCCCCCTCCCAAAGGAGAAGGTACGTGCCCGGTCCTTCCCTGCCCAGAACCTCCGGGTTAGGATAGGGGAAGACCCCCATCCCTAAGGAGAAGGCAGGTGCCCGGTCCTTCCCTGCCCAGAACCTCCGGCCATTCCAGTCTCTTTGGGGTTGGCGGGTGCGCTGGCCTCTCCTGCCCCGCTGCACCAACGTCCACCCCTCATCCATGTTGTCTGTCTTGTATTTGTATATGTTTTTTTGTTATTTTTTATTTATTTTTCAAAAACGAAACCAAAAGTGACTTCCCCAAAAGGGGGTAAGAGAAAAAATGTTTATATAATCAAAAGATAAACAAAAAGCGCTTCCCAAAGTGGGAAGGAATAAAAAATCTAGTTTTTAAACAAATATAAACTAAAAAAGCTTTCCAAAAGTGGAAAGTATAATGTATTTATTTATTTATTTATTTATGTATTTATTAACTTATTTATTTATTTATTGAAACTAAAACCAAATATTTTTATTTATGAAAAACAAAAAACGTGCCCCAAAACAACGTTTCGACAAGTCTCTGTCTTCCTCAGGTGCAGGCACGTGTGTCTCCCTCCTTCTAGCGCTAAAAAGTGAACTAGAATCATCCGAGGTACCTATATTTATACTCTCTGTTATTTTTGCGTTTTTATCGAATTTTAAAGTTTTTATCGAATATAAGGTTTTTAGCGAAAATAAGGATTAACCCTTTCTTTTCTCAATGTTTTTAACTAAAATTGACCTTTTCATGAATAATAGTAGTTTTTAACCTTAAAATAATGAAATAAAAATATTTTTAAGATTTTAGTTTTCTAATAATAATAATCATGAACTTTACTTATCACTATAAAAATAAAATAACATCCTTATAAAAATATTAATTATTTATTCATAAATAGAATCAAATTATTACCACCAACTATTTATCTACTTTTATATTTTATTTTTTTTATTATTTTATTATTTTTTTATTTCTTTTATTTTTATTCAACTTTTAGGTTTAGGCACCAGTGTCACCAGGCTAGGGTTAAGGGTCAAATTTAAGTTTAGGCAATAATTCCAAATTGGGTTAGGGTTAGGGGTTAGGGTTAGGGGTTACGGTTGGGTTAGGGTTAGGGGTTAGGGGTAGGGTGAGTGCTTAAAGGGTTAATACGCACATTGAAAAAATATACCCCACTCTTTCTAAATGCCCATCCTTAATCTTTTTTGTTATATGTCCACTTGATGATATACACAACTGATGTTATTGTAAACATCAGATTTTCTATCTTCATCCCCTGGATCATTCTGCAATGGACAACCCTAATGGTTTCATGACAGAGCTGCTGTCTGCTCTGGGTGAGTTGTACTTTGTGTGTGTATACATTTGCATGTATGCATTCAATGGTTATTCCTTAATCTAAACTTAATTCTTTCAGATGATCTGTAATGGAAACTTTGCCTTGGGCATGTACTGTGGCTCAGGAACCAGGTGGTGGCGCCAGTGACAGAGGAGCTTGTATTCAGTGAGGCCATGCTGCTGTGCAGGACCCACAGCTGCCACCTTTACAGCTCAGCTGTTCTTTGGTGTCAGTATGGCAGCGAGATCATTATACAGGTTGTAAATAATTCATGTTTACTATGAATTATTTTTTTTTAATCTCTTTTAGATTAACAGATGAGAAGATGCTTGAATTAAAATAATGCTATCTGGTTTTAGAATGAATTTAACTTTTTTTTGTTCAGTCTTCACTAAACACTTGTGAGCAAGTACTAGCTTTTCTTAATTACATGATTTCCCATAATTCACATTAACCACAATTCATTGCTCGTGTTGCATTATTCTAGCTCATTTCCAAAACATCATTGAGCAACGGCAACTCTATAAAGATAGTATGAGCATCATTCTCCTGGTGGCATGTCAGTGGCCTAAAAATCTTTCTTTAGGTGTGCAATGCAATATTTTGTCACACATGCACTACAGGCATCTTAATCTGGAGCCTGTTTTGTTTTTAGTTTGTGTAACACGTAACTTGTATTAGTGTGGAATTATTATATGGTGGCTACATGCAGATTAAAATGACCCTCAATCTTGATTTTGTTGAGGAAGATTATGAATGTGACTAGACTGCTCTTTACACTGCTGTATTGCAGAAATGCAGTTCATATACACAACTGTGTTCACTGCCCTTATTGCCTTCATACTGCCCAACATCAGCTCTTTGTAGCACCCTCAACACAAAGCTCTTCTCTTCTCATAACTGATGGGAGTCCTGCTGTTTTGGGTGTTTTGTCCTATTGACAGATTTTGTATTTTGTGGTGCCATTCCTGCCTGCAGCCTGGCTCCTGCTCCCACCCCTGCATGCAAGATCAACTTAGAGCACAGTCACACTCAAACTGTGTGTGAGTTTGAGTGTGTGTGTGTGTGTGTGAGAGAGAGAGAGACAGAGAGAGAGAAAGGGGGAAAAAGAGAGAAGAGAACAACTCAGACATTTCCTGCATGGCCGAAACTATTTCCTACTGTATTGAAACTCAATACCAGAACGACACTCACTGGGTGAAGGAGAGACAGAGAGGTGTGTGTGTGAGAGAGGGAAAGGCAGATAAAGCGTGAGAGACAATGAGTGATAACAGAGGGCAGCAGAGGGGACAGACAGATGAAATAATATGCTGACAGAGATAGAGAGAGACGGACAGAAGACAGCATGGAAAAACACCAAGAGAATCAAAGTGAGAGAGAAACAACCAAGCAAAGTCACATTGTAAGGACAAATAAGGCCATGAAAGTAAGCAGTGAAGATAGCAAGAAAAAGTGGTTGTAGCCAGAAACAACAAAGAGAACTTCCAAAAAACATGAAGAGAAGAGAAGAGAAGAGAAGAGAAGAGAAGAGAAGAGAAGAGATTAACAGAGGAAAGAGAAGGAAAGGAGAGGATGGGGGGAACATGAGTATGTCCCCAAGGAAATTCAGAATGTGGATGTGAAGGAGAAAAGAGGAGAGGAGGTTGTTCAGGGTGAAAAAAGAGTGAGGACTGAGAAATAAAAGGAAGTGTCAGCTAAGATTTACCAGATAAATACTTTTTTTTTAATTACTTTTAAAAAACAACAAAAGCAGAGACAACAAAATGAATTCACATGCACTTCTGAAGATAAACATAGGACCATACCTTATAATAGTACACACGCCTGAAGCCTTCACTTCATGGTATCTGGATAACATTAATAATGAAGTATAATATGATATAGGGTGGTTTGGAGGTAGTTGAAATAATCTAAACCAACAGCTGGTACAAACATGATAACAGTCAATTGAAAAGAACAACAAGAGCAAAATTCTTTCAACTTCAACTCATTGTGTCTGCAGTTGTAAACTGGACTAATAAAAGAAAAGCAATAGTCAAAGTCTGTGTGTGTTTTTGTGTGTCTGTGTGAGCAGTAACTCTGTAGCAGCAGAAACTCCCCTTTTCTTTTAGCACTAACTAACATCTGATGACAAAATGGGATTTATTGTCTGTTCAACTGTGAGAAAGTTTAAAGGGATTAAAGAGTTTTTTCAAAATCTTTATTTATCCAAGGATAGACCCCTGATTTCTCATCATGCTCTGTGTCTGCTTCACTTTCATATATTTCATCTCAGTCATACTTGGGTCTTTTCCAGTGTGACAACCTAGTCTTTAGTTGCTGGCTGCTGAAAGTTTTAGGAATTGGGGAGGGGAGGTGCTTTGCTGCTGTGCATCGGGTTGACAGGAGTTTTTGCTAGAAGCAACTGTATTACCTATTTACCTCCCCAGAGATTTCCCAAGAGAATTCCACAGACAAAAAAAAAAAAAAAAAAAAAAATCCAACAAACTCTGATTTGGCAGCCACCGTCTGAGACTGTGAGGTGGCCGTTGCCTCACAGCTGGGAATGTGAAATGAGGAGAAGCAGAACAATAGAGAGAGCAAATAGAGAGGCTGCTTTCTGACTTTAGCAGAGAGGACTTGTCTGCAGAAAATCTTAGCTTTGTGGCTACAGAATAATTTACCTTCCTTTGCTGATGATGAGTCAGTTCACAAAGGATCTTTTTGATCCACAAATGAGACCAGGTCACGCAGAAATTTAGATGTTAGGAACAGAATGTGAAGTTTATGTAGGAAGAGAAAGGGTTAGTGCAGAAAAAAATTGCTGGGTCATCGCAGAGGTCAGACAGGCTTTGTGTCTAGTCTCTTCCATGAACAGTCATAATCTTTTCTTCTCAATGTTGATGCATTTACCATTGCACACTGGATGTGTGATATTTTGACACACAAATGCATGCAAATGGTTCTTGGAGAGATATGAGAAAAAAAGATTCTACAGTGATGTGTAAGATGTATGTGTGTAACTGCGTGTGCATGTGCATGGCTAGGTCAATGGAAAAGCTGAGCCTATCATCTGGTAAAGGAATAATCTGTCAGGCATTATCCCTCCACTGCTCTCTCCATCTCTCTTTCTGCCTCTCAGCAGTTTTTTAAACCTTGACAACCAGGGTCTCTGTTTGTCTGGGGTTTGTTTACACATGTGTGCTTCTTTTTTATATTAGTGTCACTCCAGCCTTTACTCGTCATGTTACTTTCTTCTTCCAAACCTAAAAATGTTTTGGGGACAGCTGGAGCTTAGTCACTACAGTTTCCATCTGCAGCCCTGTTTGTTTTATACTTGATTCCTCATTGAAACTTCAATAGCTCTTCATTCGGTGGTATTCATTTTCCATGTTTCCAATTTTCCGATGTATAGCAGATTAAAGAATGTCATGCAAATATTCCTATAAATGAGAATCACAGAAAAAATTTACCAGGTACTGAGACTTCACATTCTGCAATCTGAAAATATGTTTTTCCTGTGGAACTACCCAGTGTGTGATTGTGAGGAGCTGTGTTTGCATTGGGCAGCACTCGTGTTTGCATGAAGGAAATGGCTGAAAAGTATACCTGGTCAAATAAAGGTTAACTTGTATACCTCTACTCATCTTTGCTATTTAGACAGCTGTGATGCATTGTTACCAATTAGTTGACATTGGAGGTGTCCAATCATTTTTGGTTGGTGGGTTGAGTTTATTCTTGCTGGACTGAACAATTAGACAACAATCCCAGACTAGTCAGATGTTTGTGGTGAAGATTTGTTGACAGTCTGGGTGTGGGAGAAGGTCATTCGTGTCTGCTATGAAAGATGAAACATATGGACCTTTTAGGAGAAGTGGATAAAAGTATCGTCTTTTTCCCCCAGTCCACAAAAATCACCAGGAATGCCTACACTCCATTATTTAACCACAAGGCCACAGCTAATTGCTTCAGTGTGTGCTTGTGTGCTGTGTGTGTGTGTGTGTGTGTGTGTGTGTGTGTGAGTGAGTGAGTGAGTGACATAAGACACCAGTGGTTGGGAAAAATGAACTGACGTGTCCTGCTGTATTCGATATGGAACCCTTGCTTCAATAGGCCTGAATGGTACAAGTCCAATGCTGCACTGACCAAAGACATTAAGGAAATATAAAACTAGTAACATGAAAGAGGAAGCTTGCTGACCCAAGAAACAATGACTGACCTACTTATCTAAAACCAGAAATGACTTTCTTTTAATAATCCAAGCATAAATGAGGAAAAGACGCTCATAAATGTTATGTTTTAGGCTGTTTGTGTCAGGACCCTTAAGGTTTGTTTAGGGTTAGGTTCTCTCCTGTCTTGTATTTTGTTTATTTCCTGTTTTATTTTGGTCAGCTGTCTGTCATTCTCATCTACCTGTTGAGTTTCCTGTTTGTGATTACCTTGATGTCTTTCACCTGTGTGTCATTGTTCCCCCACCCCGTGTATTTTTTAAGCTGTGCTGTCCTGCGCTTCTGTGCCAGATCGTCTTGTCTGTTTCAGTGAGCGTATCCAGGCTTTCTCTGTGTATTCCTAGATCTCTGAGATTTTGACCCAGTTTTAGTTTGACAACAAGTTTAGCCTAGTGATTTTGATACCTCTGCCCGTGTTTGGACTGATCTTGTGGTGTCGACTCTGGTAATAAACTGACTTGCCCTCTTGCCACTTGTCTATCTGTGCCTCTGCTTTGTGAGTCCTCCTGCTCCGGTAGCCACACTGTGTCCCTCTGTAAGTTTAGTCTATTTATATACTTGCACCTCAAAGAAATACATATTAAGATTGATTAATATTAATCAATCCATGTGGAGACATGCCACTGTGCTTCCTGTTACAATGCAAAAGTTCAAACACAGATCAAATACATGGTTCCCCTATTCTCTACCAGTGCTCCCAATTCTCAGCTGGAAGTTTTCCATTACTGTCTGATCCACTGGGTGTTAAGGTTTTTCAGTAGTGGTAAGGAGGTCAGAGTCAGGGAGGGACAAGTGCTTATTGTACTCCAGTCACATTAAAGCTGGGGTGGGTAAGGCCAGCCCCTCAACCAATCAGGAACCCCCAGACCAGAATAGATTTTATTGTTCAAAGATACTGTAGGCTTTTCAGGCTGCTGCATACACAGACAGAGACACTGTGATCACCCCAAACACAGACTGTTCCTTACTTACAAATGAATGGGAAAACACTATTTTCTTTAAAAAAAAAAAGTTAATATTTTGTTTTTAAAACAGATCCTGCCTACCCCAACTTTAATATTGCTGGTCCAATTGTAGATGGACCAGCAGTATTAAAAAGAGCTGTGAGCATGACTTCAGATATTTTAAAGTTTCCATAAATCCTAAAACACTTTTTTTTTTTAAACATTCTATGCTTTTCTTAAAACGGTATCTCAACACTCCAAAATCCCTCACCAAACATATAACTGTATATAGAAAATTGAACAAAATTCCACCTTAAAACAGTTTCATCATCAAACTGGTTTCAGAAAAAAACATTCACAGCATGTTGCTCCAGAAAAGTCTGTTAGTTATAAAAGAAAAATGACATTAATGTTCTCTGAAAAAATGTTCACAACTCAATAATAGCTGGATTAGGGCTCAGTGCTACCTAATGTCAGTGCTGTCAGTGCTAGGGGTTAGGATCCTTTAATTATTTCTGCCAAATGGTCATATCTCCTAACAGTGGGTCATTGCTGAATACTACTCAGGAGAGAAATGCATCTGTGTTTGCTGTTATCCCCATATTGGTGTGGTTATTGTATCCCCCCTCTGATGGGTGGCTTTTTATGCTGCCTGTCAGAATGACCCTCAGCAAACATCTAAACACTTCTTCTCCTTTCCAACATGGTTAGGCAATAAGTTATGTATATATTTAGTGTGTCACTTCAACCGAAACAACAAATCAAGAACAGCTACTGGGCTGCTAGGAAAACGCTAGGGAGTGGTTGAAGTGAAACTGAGAGGCCAGTGAGTTGCAAGGTAGAGTTCATCTGCTTGGAAGTTTGAAGTCGAGAAAAAATAACAGCCACTAACAATATGTGGCAAGTGGCTAGGAGTCAAAGAGGTAGAGAGGAATCTGTGGCTGAGGAGGAAGGAAATTCAAGAAATCTGTGTGTTCCATTAGAGGTCTTTCAGTTGGGAGATAGAGCAGCTTGGATGAACTGTATGTAGATTAATGTGAAAAGCGGGAATTGAGAGAGCAGGGCTATGGAAAGAAGAAGTTTTGTCTGTTCTATCAATTACATTTCTGGACTGTGCTTGTGGGGGCGTGGCTGTCTGAGCAGGGGGAGGGATCAACCAAACCGAATGATAGGATAAACAGAGTTTTGAGGGTTTGGGGTGAAAAGCAGGCATTCTAGGGGTAAAGAGATTGCTGACTTGAGAGGCAAACTAATGAGACTTAAAGAGAACAGGGGGAGAAGAGGAACAGGAAGAAAAGAAAAGGGAGGAGGGTGACAAAGAAGAGAGAACTGACATGAGGGATGAAAGAATAACAAGGAAAGGAAGAGAAGTGAGGAGGATGGTGGTAGTCCAAGAAAACGAAAAGCAAAGAACGACCAGAGGAGGATGGAGAAGGAGGGGGAGGGGTAGGAGGTGTGGAACAAGACCAAAAGGCACTTTAGGTTCTCCAGGATCCTGAGGTTTGATGTTCGTTCTCCCTCTGGTTCTGATAGTCGTTACATAACTGGAAAAGACTGCTGAACAGTCAGACTGTATATGTTGTGTCTGCCAAAACCAACACACCACAGCCAGCCAACTCATCTGCTGTACACAGGGAGAACACAGGCTCCGACACACTTACTGGCTGCGGCTAATAACTGATTCACTGACATATACAGCATGACTTTTCCATCTCATCATGTGTGTATTAAGAGGTTACAGCCCGCAAAACGTTACTGTCGTTTTTAGGCTGCAGTGAACAGCAGTCTGATCTAGGGGAAAGTTGCAGCATGTAATAATGACATTGAGCTTCCTCAAAAGTGCTGTCACACTTTCCAGAGGCAGGGAATGTGATGAGTACTGATGTAAACTATTGTCTGCCTCAGCCCTTTTCCACTTGTGTTATGGTTCTGCTTATTTGCATGCAGTAGACCTTCATTTACAGAGTCTGGCCCTGTCTTGTTTTTCTCTGGCACCTTCAAATCTTTGACATGAACCCACAAAACTCAGTAATTGGCTACATGTCATTTCAATTTATTTGGAAATTGAAAAGAAAGCATCTTTTTTGTCTTTCATTAACTTTACACTACATCTACCATTCTTGGCAGAGTGATCATACGACAGCAGCGGAGGTAGTCCCTAGTCTCTACCCCTGCTCCCCAGCTACCGAGAGGTCAGGCTGATGCACATCTGGCATTTCCTGAGTGGTAGCCACACACACAGACACACACACACACACACACACACACATACTGAAGAACACTCATGCATACAATTGGACATCTGTGCCCATACAAAGTTATTGTATAACAGTGTAAGAATGAACACACATGCACACACACACATTCATGCAGGGTCCATCAGGTATTCCTGTTCCATACTCAGATTTTTCCATTGGCTTTAAAAACCTCCAGCTGGTATAGCCTTGGTGGAAAGACAGAAAAAGGAAAAGGAGAGGAATTGACAGAAAAAGAGAAAATAGAGTGAAAGATGGTGTGAGGACAGGGATGAAGAAGGATGACAGGGTTAGGGTTATAAATATGAGACACAAAAACAATGAAAGCAGAGAAACGGACAAACAGAAGAAAAATGAGAAGAAGAAGAAAAAGAAGAGGAGGAGGAGACAATCTTTGCATCTCACAGAGCTGACAAACACTTTCCACTCCTGTGGATGCTGTGCAGTGTGTGTGTGTGTGTGTGTGTGTGTGTGTGCAGCCATAGGCAAGATGGGGGGACAGAATGGTGCCGTATGGTTTTCATAACTCTCTGAGGGTTTTCAATTCTGCCCCCCCCCCCAACAGACACACACACACACACACACACACACACACCACCACCACCACCACCACCTCTCCAACCCGTCAACCCCTCCAGCCTTCCCTTATACACTCACACACTTTACCAGCCCCCTCTTCCAAAAACACACAATTCTTTTTCCTCTACGTAGCCTCCCCCCTTTCCTCCCTCCCCCATCTTTCTCTCTTTCTGAAACTCAGAGAGCCAACTTTACAGAGGCAAGAAAACCCCAACAGGATCAGATACAAGAGTGGGTTTTTGTCACTGAATTTATCAGATTCATGATGGACTCTAATTTACTCTTTTGGACTTAACTGGAGGGCAGACTGCTTCATTCATTTTATTTTGAGCTCTGGACTCCACTTGGACTTCACTGGATTTTATTTTAGATCTGTATTGGGACTCATTGGGCTGAACTTTCTTAGCAATTCCATAGGACTGCATTGTTTTCTGTTGGGTTTATAGAGTATCTTGTAAACTGTTTCACTATGACAGCAGTGCTGATTGTTTGCTAATGAATGGAGTTTGATCGACTCGTAGGGCTTTTTTTCTAAAAGCTGCAGTGCATTAAGGTAATCAGATGTCATCTGCGTCAGATTATTTTGAATAAAAGAGTCAAATAGAACACATCATTTATTTAAAGATACAAAAAGAATAGAAAACTCAAGGGTAACAGTTTAACTTGAGGAGAATAAAAGAACACCAAGATTTATTGGTTATTTATTTTGATAGATAGTTTAGGATAGTTATTTGAATGTTGGCCTAGTTAAGACCTCATGTCTTGGTGGAGGATGCAAAAGATCATCATGAACAGTAGTAGTGGCAGCAGAATGAGTCTTCCATGTGTCCTGTGGCTACTCATAGTATGTCTGGTTCCTGGAAGCCAAGGCCAGAGACTGAGGGAGATGGAGGCAGAGCAGCCAGCTGCCAGGGTGCAGCTGGCAGAGAAAGATGCAGTCTGCCACCCGGAGGGATGCTATTCTGTCTTCCTGCAGAAGAGAACCTTCAGGGAGGCTGGGCGGAGCTGTCGGGAGCGAGGAGGGACGCTGGCAACAATGCATACCCACGAGGCAGCGGGTGTGGTCCATGAGCTCCTGTCGGCCATTGAACCACAGGGGAGCAGACTAAGATTTCGTCTCTGGATTGGGCTGCACAGACCTCCACGCCAGTGCTCATCAGCCCGACCACTCAGAGGATTCGTCTGGGTCACAGGCAAAGTCTCTCCTTTTTTCAACTTTGAAGCCTTCACTGTTCCTAATGTTGACTTGTATCACAACATCAACCTCTTTATTACATAAGTGGTCAATATCTTATATAAAATGTTTACTACAATGAACCCAAACTAATGGTGCAGTTTTTATTACAGTTAAGCATGTAGGTTTCTGAATGTGATCTAATGGAAAATCTATGGTCCAGCATTACAGAGGGTATAAATGTTCAGAAATTCATTACTGAATTAATCACCCTCTTGATTAAATTGGTTCTGGCAGCGTTGCTAGCCAAAAAATGCAACCTCTGCATCAGACTTTGGTACCCAGGCCAGACTCCAGACGTCTGCATGGGATGGTTATTACATTAACTGCTTTTGTTTCATAGACAGAGAGACAGAGCTGGCGTGACAGGAGAAGTTCAACCCCCCATTTGACCTCGCTGCTACCCCTCAACCTGATTTAGTCATTACACAAACCTCCCCTGTTAAAAACCAGATGGATTTTTTTTTAACACTCAGTATGTCTACTGTGGTCTGCACTTAGGAAAGACATTCAGTTTACACGAGTGATGTAGCAAACTTGTTTTTAGCCCATGTCATCATTTAAAGGATTGTTCTACACAAAATAGATTATAAAATTTTGGTATACTTTGCTGATATACCAGTACCTTTGGGTTAAGTACCTTTGCTTAACCCAAGTACAATGGATCTGAATTCAATGCAAATCACATAACTCCTTGGATAACTCCAAGAAGAAAGCCATTAAGACCTCAGATTGGAGTGAATTCAGTGATGAATTCACAGTGAGTTTTTTTTGGGTCAAGTATGTGAATACCAGCAATTATGACAGATGCATTCAATTTGTAAAGAATGGACTGTTTACAAGGGTATTGTGTGGTCTACAAAAAAAGTTCAACACAAGTTGCAAGTGTACAAATGTAAAAGTATGAAGGCACTCGCTGATAAAGGCAATACAGGAAGCATGAAGCAATATTAGTTTAAAATGCATAGATGCAGATGAGACCTAGAGGTGACATCAAAAAATCAATTACATCAGACTAAAGTGCATATTACTTCACAACCACACCAATGAATTAAATCCAGGTTAATGAATAAATAGTTATTCAAACATAAACACAGAACTTTGAAAAATCTTGTAGAAAGACAATAACAAAGTGAACTTTGAGCTTTTACTGACCTGGTCTTTGTCCTCATTTTCAAATAGGAGACCAGGATGGCCAGTTTACCAACTGGCTCCGTGAAGACACCCCTGGGACTTGTGCAGCCCCTCGCTGTGTTGCCATGACTGTCCACACTTCGGACAGTGGTCGTGAGAGCAGTGACAACTTCCGGTGGATTGATGGCTCCTGTGCATTGCCGCTGGATGGATATGTTTGCCAATACAACTACAAAGGAATGTGTCCACCGCTGGAGGATGAGGGTAGAGGTCCAGCTGTGTACACCACCCCATTTCATCTTGTCAGTACCCTGCTGACCCATGTGCCCTATGGGTCTGTAGCGGCTCTATCATGTCCTCCAGACAGCTCAGACCCAGATGCTCCTGCTGAGCAGACTGTACTGTGCATGGAGAGAGATGATTCAACAGTGGGCTGGTCCAGGGATGCTCCTCTCTGCTCAACCAGTGCAGCTGCATCGAACCAGGACTGGTGTAGCGGGGACCATGGGTGTGAGCAATACTGCCAAACAACAGACACAGACTACTACTGTTACTGCTCTGAGGGCTTTATAATAGATGAGGATGGGTATAGCTGCAAACCTGACCCTCTAAACCAAACTGATCCTCCTGAGTTATCCTCTGACTCTGCTGGTCCCACTGACCAGCCTTACATCAATCAGGTGTGCGTGGAGATGGGGTGTGAGTACAACTGTGTGGAGACACCCCGGGGCATGCGTTGCACATGCCCCCCGGGCTACCAAATGGGCCCAGATGGCCGCAGATGTTCTGATGTAGACGAATGTCAACAGCAACCATGCCCACATCTCTGTGTTAACATCCCAGGCACCTTCCATTGCACCTGCCACTCTGGGTACCAACCAGATGATGAGGGCGAGTGCGTGGACATTGACGAATGCCACGATGAAGGCAGCTGTGACGGCACTTGTGAAAACACCGTGGGGTCTTTCAAATGTATGTGTAATCCTGGATACAGTTTAGGTAGTGACGGACAGTGTGTAGATGTAGATGAGTGTGTGGGGGAGTCACCCTGCCAGCAGCAGTGTCTGAATTATATGGGTGGGTACCAATGCTACTGTGACAATGGCTATGACCTGCAGTCAGATGGACTTAACTGCCTGCCTTCACCAGATGATGAGGAGTACTCCACTCTGACCCCTGACCCCAGCGACCCTGCTCACATACCTGATGTGGACGCTAACCATGGCATGCCCTGGTCCACCTCATTCACCCTTGATCCCAGCTTTGAAGCTGACACTAACTTTGATGATGACTCTCTTACGGAGGCCCCTGAGGAACTCTCACCTGACATGGCTAATGGGCAGGAAAATTATCTGAACCAATGGGATGACCTGTCACCAAAGCGATATCAGACAGCCCCGACCCCAACGCAAAAGTATAGCACAGGCAATGAAATTGATAATGAGGCCAAAACAGCAGGTAGAGAAGTCAATGGCGGGGTGGGGACTGAGACTGCAAACAGGTCAGACACTGGGACTGGGGAGAGGGAGGGATCTAAGATGGAGAGCACAGAGGATGTCAGTGGGGCAGCAGAAGCAGGAGATGGCTCTGCTGATGGTAAACAGAAACATGACAAGAGCTGGCTGCTGGTTGCCCTGCTTGTGCCACTGTGTGTATTCCTTGTAGTGATGCTGGCTCTGGGAATCGTCTACTGCACCAGCTGTGCTGTGGACAAGAGCCTGAGCTTCTCAGACTGCTATCGCTGGATACTCCCTACAATGCCACCTGACAGGAGGGACGGCAAAACCCAAGCATGAACCCTACAATAAACACACACACACACACACACACACATACACACACACAGACGTGTTGAACACCTAGATGTCTCTTAACATTTCAATTGTGATGGATCACCGGTCACTAAAACTACCATTGGATGTAGTCAAGCTGACTGGCTGCCATCAAGGAAAATTTAACACCCCCTGCTGACCACCCTTTGTAAATAATTCACTCTCATCATGTTTTTAAAATTCAATAAAACCAGTAAACTGATGAAATGCTGTGTGGTTTGTCAGCCTATGTATGTTATACAACCAAGTAGAGTCTAACCAGTGCGATGAACAAATGTAGAATGTGTGGTAAGAATGTGTGATTATGATTTTATGGATCCATAAGTGTAAAAACAAATGAAAGACTGGATTTCCCTGAGCCAAATTTTCAATTTCAATAACAATAAAAAGGAGGAAGAGAAGAAAGAGGACAAACACTCACAGATTCCTACAGTGTGCTTACTGTGGAGTTGCATAACATTTTAGGTGACTTTAGAGGTTAGAGTCTATAGTGATTCATCCTCCACTCTGTCTATTCTGGTGAGTGTGAAAACAAGGCACTGAGGTCAAATCCATTTGGGTTCCTCTTCATGTGGGCATTCTTGGTAATGAGTGAGTCAGATAAATCGTCCAAAAAATTAATGACATAATTCATCAGCTTCCAGAGGGAAAGGACATGGTAAGGAAGAATACATAAAAGTGGGACAGGGGACTAATTCCTGTAGGAATGATGGAGAATTGAAGCCTGGGGATAGTGTATGAGGAAGAAGATGATTGATCAACTTCCAGATGAAAATAGGACTGGAATATATCTGAAAAACCTGATGCTGTGAAACAGGCTAATCTATAATGGCTTTACAGTAAGTATAAAAGTCTTGATTGTCCAAATGATGTAGCAAACCACATGCCACCTTTGAGAAGCATCTGTCAGTTGAGGCAAAGTAAGTATTGCACATTTCATAGAGAAACACCATCAAGTTGAAGTACAAAGATGTACTTTTGGATGGTATCGTGTTAAACTAAAATGCATTTTTTATTGTTAATGAGGGTGGGCTAGACGCCAGAAAGCTCTCTATAGGCTATACTATTTATTATCTAAATGCTACTATGAAACAGTTTTAAAAAATCTGAACATAATAACCTTCAAGAGGAGAGGGCTAGCAGGATATTTACTCAGATGTAGCTGACCGACTCAAGTGCCCAATGTCTGTGCTGTAGGCTCTTTATATACAGTCTATGGCTGTAGGGGATGGCTTACCCCAGAAGATGGCAGAAATGTAACACTGTGGGGATAGCAGCTGTCGTTAATCCTCAGAGAAGAAGCGGAGGAACAAGTAGGGGGAGGAGCCAGCAAGGCAATCTATCTCTCGGGAGATATGGTGGCCCATCATGTTACTGCCAGTGTAATAGTGCTGTAAACTCTCTCCTCTATTTTATAGTACAGCGTCTACTAAGGCTGGAAGATGTCGAGATGTGTCCGTCTGTGGAAAAAGATGTCGACGACGAGGATGAGATTCAAACTCGCGGATGCAGTGTATAGTAGAACAGCAGAGCATCATTTTAAGCCCTCTGCCACTTTACCAAATAGTGCTTACATAAGGAGACTTTGGTAATTATTCATGTTATGTAAAAGATTTCTGTCATTAAAATGTGTGTGTGTGTGTGTGTGTGTGTGTGTGTGTGTGTGTGTGCGCGCGTGATCCTGGAGTCGACGGAATCAACAGCAGTTCGTTTATGTCACTGTACTCTTGGTCCGTTGGGAAACGTGTGGGACAATATTGGATGCAAGTTCTATCAATCAAAAAGTACGAAAGGTAATTGGCTGAGGGGCGGGTCTAACGTTGAATGAATACAGGAAGTGTACAGCGTGAGACTGCAGTTTGACGTTCGCCGGAGCTGTTTGAACAAAATACGGTAACAAGCTGCTGAATTGATTTACACCTCTGTACCTGTCGAAATTCGTCTGATAGCAGATAGTCGTTTACAGAAATAGATCGCATGGTCTTTACCGTGCAGCATTTAGCTTACAGAAGTTGTGGTGGTGTATTTAAATGCGCCAAAATACTCGGCTTAGCATGCACGCTAGGAGCTAACGTTAACCCAGAGGTAGTCGTGTCAGTAGCCTGAAGCCAAACGCTTTCTTAACAGCTATTTATTTAATCGTGACGTTTGAGTGTTGTCCCGCGCTTAGTAGAAAGGTTAATTAGAAGTAATGTATCACCTCCGGAGTATAAGGCCATTCAAGTTTCATAATTATGGGTTTAAGGGGAAAGTGAAACAGAAAACAGACAATAGCGACTTACTGTTAACTGGTTCCTCTTGGATCTGTGCCTCAGTCAGCTAGAATGGATCAAAGTTCAGGGTCAGAAACAGTTGTTTCTATTGGACGGATGTAATTTCAATAAACTCTTGTAGACATGTAAAATTTGTCTGCGTCCCAAGCTGAACATGAACTGACAACTCAGCTCATTATGCTGTAACAGGATCCCAACAATAACATCACTTCAGTCAGGGGCTAGGGGTTGTTCTTCCTCTGCTTCCTCAGACCCTATCAAGTGTCTTCTGATATCCCTAAACACAATAATCAGAAGACCCCACTGATCAAACAAACAATTAGTTTTAACACTCTTATTTGTGGGTAAGCTGATGAACATGGAACACGTAATACTCAATGATTTTGATAAATGCTTTCTAAAGAGACAAACATCTGGTCCTGTTTTCTATTTCTATATCAAATATTCTGGGTGTTTTGTACAATTGCTTGGACAGAGCATCTCAACTTTTGTTAGATGTTAATGGTTAATGACTAGTTGTTACAGAACAAATGACCAGTTCATTTATCACAATTCTTTCAACCATCTGCTTTTACAGTATGTCAATGAGCGTATGCTAATTATCAAAAATGCCTTTTTGTATTGTCAGTTGAATCAACACCTCACTAAATCAGTTTCAACAAAAAGTTTTAATAATTTTAATCTTCTTAACAGAGGATGAATGTTTTATTGATTGAGATAGGATTAGGAGTGTCTAACACTGTGGCTGTTTCATGATATGTGTGTGTTTACCAAGAACACAGGTTGCTCAGCAGGTGTGCAAACACTTCACAGGACTTGCTGTGTTTAAGAAAACTAAAAAGTTATGCAGTGGTTCTGGGTTTTTTTTTTTGTTTCTTATATTTTTCTACTTTGCTTCACACATGTGATCACCATCTTTTCAGCATAATTTCTTTTCTTCTACCTTTCACTCTCATCCCATTTATACTTCCTTGCTTCTGCTTGTTTAACTGTTCTCTCTCTCTCTCATTCTTTTCTCAATTCAGTTCCTTATCAGTGCTGAACCTCAGACTAAAGATGGTGGACTCTCAGTACTACCTCCCAAATGATATTGGTATCTCTGCACTTGACTGTGGTGAGGCCTTCCGCCTCCTTTCACCCCAGGAGAAGATGTATGCCCACTACCTGTCACGCGCCGCCTGGTATGTTTCTAATCTCAGGATGTAGCGAGTTCAAGCCCATGCAACTAAAGTAAAGAGCGATGGATCAATAGAGATTCTTAGTGAAAAGTAATACCTTCCATATTTTACTAACTTTTAACTTGTCTATTGAAGAACTAAACACTGGCTGTCTTAGGTATGGCGGATTGGCAGTGTTGCTGCAGACGTCCCCAGAGTCGGCAAATATCTTTGTCTTGCTGCAGAGGATCTTCAGGAAGCAGACGCCTTCACAGCTGGCACAGGTCGCCACAGCAGCTGGACTCAGCTCTGAGGACTACCAGGTATACAGCTGCCTGGAGCAGCATGTTCCACGACCAAAGTATAAATATTAGAATACTAACTATTTTTTCTATGACGTGACCTTCAGGCCTTCTTGGTGTATGCAGCAGGTCTGTATGCCAACATGGGAAACTACAAGTCTTTTGGAGACACCAAGTTCATCCCAAACCTGCCTAAGGTGAGAGGGCCTGCTGTGTCAGGTGTCGACTGCTGTTGAATCAACACTTCTCTAAAAAAAAGCATCAACAAAAACCTGTCTACTGAATAGCCTGACCTAACCCTATAAAGCACTTATTATTTATTTATACATAGTTATGATATGTATGGCTCCTTTACCACTATTGTAATATATGTTTAAGTGTTCTGCCTTTGCGGTATGTCCACACAGGACAAGCTGAAGACTCTGGTGTGGGCCAGCCAGGCTTTTCAGGAGCAGTCCGCTGAGATGGAGGCTCTGTGGGACAGTTGCTCATGTCTCCTCTACTCTCTGGAAGACAGACAAAAACAGCTGGGGCTGGGTGATAAGGTGGGAGTTCAGTGTTAAGTTCAAGCCAGCTGGGCCTTTCAATATTAGCAGAAAGAGCTGTTGTGTTTTCAAGACTACACTGGTCTGGCAAATCAAATAATGCATATTAAACAGTGCTCTGATGGCTCTTTGGTCTCGATAACAGGTATTTTGGATTGAATCCAAAAGGTCTCAGGGATCCTTCCTTTTAAAGCTGGGGATGGTAATCCTGGAGAGCTAGCAAGATTTGAAAATTGCACCTCCTCTGAGTTCCACCCCCCTCCTCCCCCTCCCATCAGTGTGTACGTCCATGCCACGCCCCCACAAAATGGAACGCACACCACGCGAAAATGAGAAGCGGCAGGAGGAGTACTATATATATATATATATATATATATATATATATATATACTATAATCTATTCAATACCAGCGTCACCGACCCGTTTTAAACACACAGAGAAGCTAATATTAGCATTAGGCTAATACAAGCTACAAAAGTAGCTACGTTAGCAAAAGTTACACATTTCATAAAAATAACAAATCCTCCCCGAAGCAAAGCATATAATTACCTGTCCAACAGAAAGAGAGCAGCCTCAGCATCACTTTTCAGGCCCTTCAAATTCCTCAGTTGTCTCCACCGCTCAAAAGCAACGCCGATGTTTACTCTGGTTTGGCGTCTAGCTTTATCCAGAGCCTTTTTGTTAGCAGCCTTTTCAGCCTCCGGCTTTCTCTTCCTTGCCTTTTTCTCGGGGCGAGCCGTTACAAGTAACGTTACAAGTAACAGTGGAAGTAGTAACTGGGGCTGCATTTTCTCAGCCATTGCTCATAAATGAGCATGAAATCCGTTCTGCTGCAACTCTGTACGCTGATTTCTTCCGGCAACAGCAACACATGAAGATTGTGCACAGACAGGGATCGAGGGGGGCGGATACTGAACTAGACATGAAGGCATCTGATTGGTTCTTGCTCTTCGCACCAAGGAGCTTGGATTGGTCAGAGTTGTGTCAGTCCTGCAGCTGCCACAGAGGACTGATTATTTTCGTTCCTTTTTCTGATACATAATGTATTGATTACTCAGAAGGTAGAAGGACCATTTCACCCAGTATAACAAAACATGTTTCTGAACAGGATTACCAACCCCAACTTTAATTCTCATTTTTTAAATTTGTTTGAATAGGATGCCTCTTTAACTTTTTACAGTATTTATTTTATTCTATTGTTTTGAATTTGAGAGAAGTCACACTGAATTTCATTGTACGTATATAATGACAATAACATTCATTCATTCTCTCCTCTTCTCTTTTTCTTACTGTTGTGATGTTAGTCATGTTGTTTTGAATGGTTTAAAGTAGCAGATCCAATAGTTTAGCATGAGGGTCTTTAGATTGCCTGTCAACAACACTAATGTGCAACTAAGGAAGCCACTGAACACCAAACCTCCATGTGACCCACTACTGTGACCTATATGACAAAATGAATGGCTCACAAAGTGTTTCTGTTCCTCTTATCTTCAGGGAATTACCACGTACTTCTCAGGAAACTGCTGTCTGGAGGATGCTGAGCTGGCTCAGAAGTTCCTGGACTCTAAAGTAAGATGTATTAAAATGAATACTCTTATCTTCATTATTAATCTTGTCTATTTCTCTGATATCTTACATATATTTCTATCATGTCCTTGTTTGTGATGTCAGTCTCTGCCTTTTAATACTTAAGTTATGTATTTAAAGTTCATCTAGATGACTCATCCAGTCACAGCTTTTTCTTTCCCTATGTTGTATTTGTCAGTCTAATTAGCTTTGTCATTTGGTTTGTCATCAGAAACTGTCTGCCTACAACACCCGTCTGTTTAAGAGGGACAATGGAGGGAAAGCCAGTTATGAGGTGCGCTTGGCCTCAGCTGTGCAGAAAGGTCAGACCAGCAGTGAAATAAATTGTATTTTTCTGGAGAATTAGACAAATATTTTTCAGTATTCGTTGCACTTGTGAATATTTGTTAGTGAAAGTGTATCACATGGCATGATGACATGGTGTGCATTATGGTGAGGATTCAGGTTATACATCTGAACTTGTTAATGATGCCTCACTGAAAAATCAATGTGTACTTCGTCTTCACAGACTGTGCGGTGGATGGGGAATGTGAGTCATGCTGTGGCAGCTTCAGCTTTGAAGACAAAGAGTTCACTGTGAAGAGAGGAGACTATGCTCCTCTCATGGAGAAAGTCTGCCACTACCTCCAACAAGCTCAGGTGAGACAGCAAGGAATATGATGGGGACATGTAGTCCATGTTTAGTCTATATTCATCCAGATGGTGAGCAGCACTACAGTACAGTTGATAGATAGTAATGTCCCTCTCATTTTTTGTTGTAGATTTCAATAAATTGTGGTCAAGTTTGATAAATATCAGTAAGATCACTGAATGTGTTTGAAAAGAGGGTTGGACAGCATCAAGCTGATAACTTGACATTTCTCTTGAAATTTTTATTCTGTTTTCAAATAATTGCCACAGACTTATGCTGCCAATGAGAACCAGAGGAAGATGCTTGAAGAGTACAGCCGAAGCTTCACCCTTGGCTCAGTTGAAGCCCATAAAGAGGGCTCACGCTATTGGATCAAAGACAAAGGACCAATTGTTGAGAGGTGAGCCCACATTACACCTCTACTGAACATGTTGTTCCATGATCACACCTGTGTAGAGGCAGAACTCATGACTTGAAAGGCCTGTTGATCTCCTCACACTTTGACCATTATTTGATGGAAGTAACGTGTTGCGCAGCTGTAATATCTGTGTTTTGTTGCAGCATCTTTCATTTCTTCATTGATCTCACTTTAAAGATTAGATATTTCTTGGTTCACTTTTTTACTAGCTTGGTTAAGAGTTTTGCACTGACTGTCTGTTAAACGCTAACATCTTTCTTTCTCTCTTTATTCCTTCCCTCCCTCTTTCCTCTCTCCGTTTCTCAGTTATATAGGTTTCATAGAGAGCTACAGAGACCCGTTTGGCTCCAGAGGAGAGTTTGAAGGTAACTGCCTAGTGATACTCTGGGCCTCTCAAGCTTTTATAGCTATAATACAGAGCATGGGACTATTGAGGGAAATTAACATTATGGCTGAGATACTAAAACTGTTACTCTTGTAAAAATACAGAGGCTTCAGAGAGCTTTGGAGCCCCATTGCTGTCTCCACACATGTGCCTTAGATTTAATTTTAAATGGATACATTGCCTATCCATGCCCAATAGCTCATAGTGACAGAGTGACTAAGCATATTTGTTTTTGTTTTTTTGTTTTTTTTTTTTGTTTTGTTTTGTTTTTTTGCAAACTAAGTAAAAATCAAACATGAAAATATTTCATTTATAAACATTTATGCAGCACTTTGTCGAAACAATTACAGTTTTTGGTCTGTACAATATTTGCACACATGGATTTAGGTGCTTTTTCTTGTTCTTCTGGGCAGATTCTCTCAAACTTTGTCAGATTGAATGTGATAATTGTGCTGAAAGGTGAACTGCCGCCCCAGTTTCAGGTTGCATGCAGGTTTATTCATTCATTCTTCCATTCCCTGTTCCTACCAATGAGACCCCCATCCCCCAACCCTGATGTCTGATGTTCACCAGACGTTGTCTTTGGTGTTTCTTTCAAATGCATTTTAGTTCTGTCTCATGAGACCAGAGAATCTTCTTCCTTATAAATGCTGTTAAGCAAATTCCAAAGGAGCTGCCATATGCTTTTTATTCAAAGTGGTTCAACCATTAAAGGGAGAGTAAGCATTGACTGAACTCAACAACAAAGCAGACACACTATTCTGGCTCTGTGAGTCATACCAAAGCTAATGTTACCCACCTGTCAATTCTCAGCATGACCCAGAATGACACAGTTTTAGCACTTGGCCACCAATCCACAGGGAAAGTGCCGCTTTTAATGTAACTGTACTTTCCTGCAAAGGAGAACTGCTGGAGAGTTATTGTGACTGTGCATTAATTAATATAATGGACAGTACCATTTTTCTTTGAGAGTCACAGTTTTAGTAATTTTTTTGTTTGTTCTGGCTTTCAAAACACTTCTCACATCTATCCCTGTGGTGTCACCTCTAGGTTTTGTTGCAGTGGTAAACAAAGCGATGAGCGAGCGCTTTGCCAAGCTGGTGAGCTCAGCAGAAGTCCTGCTTCCTGAGTTGCCGTGGCCCAGGGAGTTTGAGAAGGACACTTTCCTTAAACCTGACTTCACCTCACTGGATGTTCTCACCTTTGCTGGGAGTGGGATTCCTGCTGGCATCAACATCCCTAACTGTATGTACACCAGTGTTGAAACTGTTGACGTTGGTTTACCATCCACCACGAGGCTTTTCTTGGGAGTTATTCCTCAGTCGATGTGAGGGTCTAAGCCAAGGGCAGAGGATGTTGTAATGATGCTGTGTAAAGCCCTTTGAGACATACTGTGTGTAAAAATGGGTTATACAAATAAAATTGCCATGCATGGCCAATATCTTTTGGATGATTTTACCACACAGCCCACACTGAGTGAAGTGTTTAAATGTTTTTTGTGCAGATGATGACATCAGACAGTCAGAGGGCTTTAAAAACGTTTCGCTTGGCAATGTCTTGGCTGTAGCCTATGCTACACAAAAGGAAAAACTCACCTTCCTGGAGGAGGATGACAAGGTAACACACTCAGCTTCCTGATTTTCTAACCTACCAGCTCCTATCTGTCTTGCATATTGTCGTGATTGTACATTTTTCTTTGTGTGTGTGCTCTAGGATTTGTTCATCAAGTGGAAGGGCCCATCGTTTGAGGTGCAGGTTGGGCTTCATGAGCTGCTGGGCCATGGAAGTGGCAAGCTGTTTGTCCAGGTCTGTCAAACATATAGCGAAATATATTAAGTAATTTGCATTGTGATACATACAGCTCTTCATTTTGTACGATCATTGTGCTTGTTGTGCTGCTGACGTTGTTGTTGTTTCTGTGTCTGTCCTCTTTCTCTTCCCACAGGATGACAAGGACAAGTTAAACTTTGACCAGAACAAGGTGATCAACCCAGAGACAGGAGAACCGGTGAGTGTGTCTGCCTGTGTTTTTGTGTGTGTGTGTGTGTGTGTGTATAACTACCTGCTTTTTGGCAGGATCAAGACTGAAGGTGACCTTGACCTCTGATGACTGACAGGTGTGAATGTGTCTTTTCAGGTGTCCAGTTGGTATCGGGGCAGTGAGACATGGGACAGCAAATTCTCCACGATTGCCTCATCTTACGAAGAGTGTCGTGCTGAGTGTGTTGGACTCTATCTGTGTCTCAACAAATCAGTGCTCAGGTATATTGCTGAGAAACTAAAGAAACTATACTCATTCTGTATCTTTGTGAGTTTGACAAAAAAAAAACACACACACATATTTTTCCATTTCATTCTAAGAGTTTGAATTAGGCAGAAACAGTGACTGCTGACTTCAAGTCTCTTTCCTCCCTCCCACTTACAGACTGAAGTCAAAGAGGGAGATTTTGTTGGTGTGTTACACACGCCTGACCTGTTAATGTTAACACTCTGATGTAATTTTTAAGACAGGATGTTTCGTATACAGACCAGAGTAGCATGTTTGCGCTAACCTTAACCCTTCTACATCAGTCAAGAACCCAGAGAATACATTTGTGTTCAGTTTGTTTGTAATATCTAAGCAGCACATTAGTTTGTTTCTGCCTCTGATCCACTATGTTAAGGGGATGTGATAACCAGGTGTCATGCATAGTCTCACTCTTTACACATGACATTTTAGGGGAGATGATGCATCACGTTCTGTCATTTAGGCCCTTTTAAAATGAAAATAATTGATGGAGAAGATAGTATTACTGGTCGAATCTAGTGGATTAATGGCTGATGGTTTGGAGGAGTCTTGCATGTTGACTGTTGTTTGCGTGTGTGTCTGTGTGTGTGTTACAGTACTTTTGGCCATGAAGGCCAGGATGCAGAGGATGTGGTGTACATCAACTGGCTCAGTATGGTCAGAGCTGGACTGCTGGGTCTTGAGTTCTACACACCTGAGAGCAAGAGCTGGAGACAGGTAATCCATCTGCTTTTTGTGAAGAGCTCTTTGAATCATCAGGAATTATTAACATAGGAAATTAACAATGAACTGTATAAAGAGAAATATGTGTAGCATGTACATATATCGTGTTATACTATAGTGCATATATAGTGGAATTGTTATAGTTGAATATTCTGCTGTTGGCGAATGAGATATGTCCCAGAAATCAGCTTGTAGAGACCTCTAGAAATCTGTCAAAAGACATTTGATGAATTCATCAGATTGAGAGTTTAAGTAAGAGTGAAGAAGTTTTACCCTTCTATGTCATGCAAGTTCAACGTTTTACTTTCAGCAGCATGGTTAAAGCCAGGCCGGTGAGTGTAATGATGAACCATTAGTTTCATTGATATGGAACTTCAAGTACACAGTGTTGGCTGAACAGTGTTTACAAGACGAGTCAACATAGACACCATTAACTGGCCCAGTGTTACTGTGTTGTTTTACACTTCAGTCTGTTGCTCTGTTAACATGAGTGTCAGGGAGTGAACACACTGTGTGATGTGTGTTTGTATTTTGTCCATCCCAGGCTCACATGCAGGCACGGTTCGTGATCCTGCGTGTTCTGCTGGAGGCCGGGGAGGGCCTGGTGGGCCTGGAGGAAGTCACAGGACAGGACGGCAAACCTGATGCTCGGATCACATTGGACCGTAGCAAGATCCACACTGTGGGCAAGAACGCCATCCACAGGTTCCTCTGTAAACTGCAGGTAAATCAGTGCATAGGTACAGAAATGTGTTGTTGTGTCAGATATGCACAGCAGCTCAATTGGACTAATACTAATGTCACCCCTTTTATTAGAATTAGAAGAGAAACACCTTTACAATTGATCCATTAGTAAAACGGCAGAAAATTGACCTGTTTTAATGGTTGACAAATTACCCAGGTAAGTAAAAGAATTACTGGTTGTAGCATTACAAATGTCAATACTGGTTTTCTTCGTCTTCTAATTCAGTTGAGGAAATATTTGGACTGCTGTGTAAACCTGACAACTTGGCCTCTGGGAAACTGTGATGGATATTTTTCTACTATTTTCTGTTGTCCACCAAACAATTTTGGTTCAATCAAGATTCATTTTGACACCAGATTAATCTTATTTTGTGTGTCTTTACATTTTTTTTATTTACATATTTCCATTAGACATTATAAATCAAGTGGTGTGCTGATGATTTTTATAGGTCTTTAAGTCGACCGCGGATGTGGAAGGGGGCAGGGCTCTGTATGATGGCTACTCCACTGTCAGCGACAGTGGCGCTCACAGATTTTTGCGCCTCCGTGAGACGGTGTTGCTGAGGAAGGAAGCTCGAAAGATGTTTGTCCAGGCCAACACCAGAGTCAGTGGTGAGGAGCTGTCTGATCTGTTTTAGCTTTCCCATGTTTTTTTTCTGCTATTGCATATCACTGCACCAGCTACACTGTAAGAGTTTACTGTGTTATGTGAAAAACAGACACACGTCATAAGCGTCATAAGGACAGACCGTAAATACCATACTATTTTAATGTATAAACAAAAAATTCTAAATTACTAACCCTTTTCTGATGACTGCTGGCTTTCTAACATCTTACATGACTATCCACATGTACTCAGTCATCCAATACACACTCCTTATAGGTCTGAATGTTGTTTTATACCTTCATATCTCTTTCCTTTTGACCCTTGGGAACAAAATATTGTCTGACACATTTCTCGTGTAACAGGACCCTTTCACTGTTTTGCATCATTTGAAAGACTGCAGGAATGAACATTTACAAATGGTACTTCAAGTTCACCTGATTGTAATCTCTTAAGTAGCTGTTTTAATAACTAAGCTGATAGCACTCAATAGCAACAAGTTCACACTCACGGTTTTGTAGGGTTAGGGCCACTCGTTAAGATGGTGCACGTGGAGAGGCCTTGTGACTTAACTGTTGAGTTTGTGTCTGTTGTTTTCCAGGTGACAGTGTTGAGCTGGTGGAATATGAGGGCAGCGCCGCAGGTTTGATCTCCTCATTTACTGAGCGCTTCCAAGACGACGCTGAGCAGGTGGAGGCCAGTCTTCTAGAGCTAAGCAAAAGAGACTGCCAGTGCTGGTGTTGATGGACAGGTGCTCCACGGGCTTCAAATATACCAGCTGGAGTCACACCTTTTATTAGCCATAAGTAATAGCAAAATGATACTCAATGTATGTTAACACAAAACTGCAAAGTGATTCGAATCCTTTTAGGTGACATGAGAAAATTAAAGTTTCATACTTAAAATAAAGCCATAGGACAAGAACACATCTGCCAAAGACACCAGCCCCAGTTTTTCCAGCCAGGACTTGAAATCCTTAACACATCAGGTCTGTCTTTGATAACTGGATCACATACAAGTAAATAAGCTTATTAGTTTGACACCACCTCTCTCAGATGCATTTAGGTAACATATTTTTCTAATTGCCTTGCCTAATGAGAAATATTAAAAGTGTCCATTAATCCAAACAGACGGTTAAAATGCTTCTTGGTTATTAATATCCATGTAACTTATTTGGTAGGTAGTTTTCACTTTTTAATCAAGCAGGGTCAAAAAATGGCAAAATCTTCATCTATCTTGAAATTTTACAGTCTACATTTGGCTAAAAAAAAAAAAAAGTAAATCTTTACACCTTATCTAATGAATGAAGTTATTTGTCCAACCTTTGTTGGTGCTTACACTGCGCAAAGTTAACTGCATGCGACAAAAATCATTTTCTAATTCTTGCCAGTTTCAGTTAAAGAAGTAATGGTTGATGTGATTGTGTAAAATACTGCTGTGTCTGGAAGCCCTAAAAACTCTGTACTGATGAAATGTGGTGTTGAATCTGCACAAATAAAATTAGTTTGATAAGATCATTGTAGTCATTTACCTCACCAGAACCATAGAGCAGTGTCTGTGTCATGTTAATGAAAATCACTTACAACCTGAGATTCACTTTCAGTATATTTTAATAAGACAACAGAGCTCTGAGGATTCATTCATTCATTCATTCATTCATTCATTCATTCATTCAGAGGACTCATTTTAAGAAGCTACATTTGGTTGGAGGATGAAGGTGACTGGGCTTCCATGTTTGCACTGAATATCATTCAATTCAAAGTTGTGCCATTAAAAAAAAAAAACTTTGTAAGAACTTGGAACGCTGTCTACATATTGCTTCATGATATAACATATGCTAGAGGCTTGTAGGTGAGTGAGGTGGAGTCTCTGCTGCCCCCCCGAGGCTGCTAAAGGAACTGCAGCTGTCTGTGTCATTCAGAGAAGCAGCAACCATCTGTAAAACCAGACTCTCCTCCTCCTTTTCATGCGGCTCATCTGCACCTGCTCCCTCTCCCTCAGCATCTCTCTCTTGTCTCTGCTTATCTGGTCTTGAAAGGGGAGCAGGTGTGTGATAAGCCTCCTCTGCCAGCTGGGAGAAGGGTGAAGAGGTGAAGGGAGAAAGACAGAAAGGGACCTTTGGAGATGGAGAGGGGGACTGATAAGGAGAAAGAGAAGGCGAAGTGTTGGGTGAGTCATGTGGGGAGAGAGAAAAGGGGACCTTGGGAGAAAGAGATGGAGACTGATAAGGGGAGAGGGAGGGAGACATGCCTGGAGAGCTGTGAGGAGAGAGGGATGGAGATATCTTAGGGAAGAGTGGAGCTGCCATGGATGAAACAGCTGGCGAGAGGTAAGGAGAGAGTGAGGGACGATGGGAGTAGTTGATCATTGGAGTGGGCTGCATGTAGTCCGAATCTTCTGGGAGAGTCTCCATTCCTGTTGGCTGCTGAGCTGTGGCCTCATCTCCCTGAACTCTGGCTTGAGTTTGGCCTGGTTCTATCTGTGTTTGGCCCTGATCCTGCATCTCAGGCTGGACGTAAGGAGCTGCTGGTGGAAGCTGCTTTTGGGCCTGTGTGTGCTGTGTCTGAGGGTGGGTAGCCTGGGCTCTGGGATCACTCTGAGAGGCTTGACTTGGGTTCTCACCCTGTGAAAGGCCTAAGCCTTCACTGAGTTGCGGGACTCCTTGCCCACATTTCTGACCTTTACATCTTCCCTTAGTTTTGGGCATTAAAGGTGGTGGAGGTGGTGGAGCAAGAGGGGGTGACAGCATGGTCGATGTTTCCATGGAGACCCGGACCTTGAGGCTACGTTTGAACATGCGCCGTCTAGACAAAGTGGTCTGAGACTGCAGGAAAAGGGGGTTGATGAAACAGAGTGCACCCAGGCCGGAGCCACAGTCCAACTCTCCGGGGCTGCGTGTGGAGATTGGACAGAACTCGTGGAACAGAGTGAGAGCTGATTTCTTGGCTGTAGTGTCTGATTCAGGTGCTGTCTTGAGTTGGCAGTCTGAGTCGGTCTGAAGAGTTGATTCAGAGCTGGTAGGTGGAGGAGCAGTTGGTGGGGCTGAGCTTACAGCTTCTGGCTTCTTCTCCTTCTCGTTCTGGGGCTTAGGAGCCTCTCGTGGTCCACGGACATTTAGATGGGAACTCCAAAATTCTAGAAACCAACACAGGTGTTTTGTTGTTTTTTTTCACTCTAGTGAACCTGTGATTTTCACTTAAGACAATTTTGAACAATTACCTCATCTCCCCTTGTAATTTTGACAATGTCATTAACTTTACAAAGAAAAAGTCCACTTTGAAAGTAGCCACCACATTTTACATAACACGCTGTCCTTAACCTGAGAAAATTAGTGTTAATGTTTGTTACCCCGCAGCTGGAAGGTTAGTACTTCATGTATAGCGTGTGTTTGTCTTATGTAAATACACCCCTAAGGCTCAGGAATTTCGGGTGGTTTCAAAATCAGATGTGAGGAAACAAGTAGTCATGCACACCAACCTACTCCCATATGTGAGATGGATTCAAGCTCCTTGTGGGATGTTGCCTTTGCAATGGCTTCAGGAAGCTCCAATGGGAAAGGTAACACATCTCTAATACACACACAGACAGTATTAAAAAAAATCTAACATCAGTTCTTGCAGAACAAAAAATATTTTCAGTCACTGTAGGTGTAAAAAAACACAAAACGAACTGAAAAAAAGACAAAGGAAGATCATAAACAAGGAGGATCAGGTCTTACCTGCTAACACAGTAGAAAGAAATTAGTCTGGGGAGATCTGGAAAACTGATGGCTGAAGTCTCCAGAGTTAGAGCTGAGGGTGAGAACAATTCAAATGTGCAGGTTTTTGGGGAGGGAGACAGGTAATTAGTCATTAAATTTGACTTTAAACAGGGACACAGAGGCCATTTTTTCCCCTGTGATCTATAAACCACGTCTGTCATGTGTAGGAGAAAATTAACATAGTACATATAGCATCTTTTAGTCTGTTTTGGGGTATATTATTTCCAATCCATTTATAAACCATTCAATAAGTTTTGAATGAATTTCCACATTCAAGACACCCATTGGTTGCCATTCAATTCCAGTGATTTTGGTATTGGTATAAAGCTCCAGAGACTTGCCAGTTGGCACTGTATGGATGGATGGATGCTAGTGTAAACCATGCACAAGAATGGTTCACTGGACTGAAGTAAGTCCAGTGCAACCAATAAGAAAAGATCTGGTCATCTTGTTTGGACCAAATGAAAGTAGTCTCATTTTTCATTCATTCTCAATCTCAACAAACATATGTGATACATGACTAAAAAAGTGCTCTTAAATAAGTCTGACTACATTAACAAAATAGTGCACACCAGACTTTAAGTAAAAACATGTTGTCTTGATGTGTAATGTGATATGTTCCAAATAAGCAGCTTCCATTAAGAGTCATCAGAGTTCACAAGTGTAAGGTCTTACTGCTGTGTTCCTCCCTGATGCCAAACTGGTGGACAAAGGATGGTACGCTGTCGTCTGCCAAACGGACACACAGCACATTCCTCTGGGACGTGCGAGATTTTCTCACCAGGAAAGTCTGCAGAACGACACAACTGATGACTGAGTGTGTGTGTGTGTGTGTGTGCGCGATGGAGATGGTGTGTGTCTGTGTGGTACTCTTTAGTGTGTACTGAATCTATGTCTGACCCCAGGAGGCTCTCTCTGCAGAATGTGCAGTGCGGTGGCTGGGTTGATGGACAGCTGAAGCCACACAGGGACCGTGAGCAGGAGACGGTCCAGGACACTGATGCTTCTCAGAGAACCTCGTCCCCGTTGATGGCCCAAGAACTTACGTGCTGATGGTTGAGCGGGTTCTGGGAAATCATACAGAGGTTCTTCTTGCTGGGCCATCTACACACACGCCCAACAAAGGTACACAAATTGTTATTAAATGAACTACTTCAATGGTCTGTGGTATCTGGTGATTTCAGGCCACTGCATTTGATTCACATCATTTTTATACCCATCAGGGGTTTATGCTCTGCAATCCTACAGTGATAACCATCCCTGTGTAATTGTTGACAGAAAGTTCTTGCTGACACAGTCTGATCATGGACCTGTTTCCCATCCACACTGAACTAATGCATGAGCATCAGTTGTGCACCACTGACCACAATTTGCAACTCTATTTCCTGATATGTTTCCTACTGTACAGATCTAAACACAGATGTCACTGTTCCTACTGAAACAGCTGAACACTCTCTGTGACTGGGCATGCTCAGCAATTTCATATATGCCACATGACATTATGGGATGTTGACTGCCCAGTTGTACCATGCAATGCACCTGTGTGAAAGCATGTGTGTTTATTATATTTCTCCACTCAGTTATTCAGGTTTTTCTTAATTTCTCACCCCTCTGTGCCTGTGTGGTCACATTTAGAACAGGATCATCAGTGGCATTACTGCAGACACTCACACAGACACACACCTGTGTTATAAATCGACCTGGACTGGGACAGCAAGTCCAGACATGGGAAAGTGCAGCAGCCGCAGCATACACAGCTCTTAAATGATACAGGAAACAAACTTTAATAATATGGAGCCACACAGGCAGGACACACTAACGGCTTTAAACAAACAAACATTAAGTATATATATTAAAAAAAGTAAATGCAACTGGAATTGTTTTACTATTGGTTTAAGAGTATTAGTATGAATACGTCTTCCACCCTATCATAGCTTCCTCCTTACTCAGTCTACATGTCAACATCTGTCTGGATCCGCTGCGTGCATTCCTTTAAAGCTCTCCAACTACACACTGCGTTTTCCTGCTCTGCAGCTACGCCGCACCAGGTCCAGACCAGGTCCAATCGTGTAACACGGTTCTGGTTTCTAACTTTAACAGGCTCGTTGTTTACCTCAGCCTCTTCTTCTAATCCCCTCTTGCTCCACGTTAAGGTGATATCATGCTCGTTATTCTTCCATGATCCCAATTAGATGATCACCAGCTAACTTCTTTTCCACCGCGGCCTGTCACGACGTGTGCTCCAAAGTCTGGAGAAGTAGCCTCGCGGAGGCTCCGCCCCCTCCCACCTAAACACACCTGGATAAGCTACAACACTGTAATGGAGCAAAACTACGTTAAACTTAGGACAGACCAACAGCAAGTGTAACTGAAGCGTGGTGGCGTTATAAATAACGTTGTGCTCAATTCATAACAAAAACAATGTGTTTATGCTGTGAAAGACGTAAATTATGTAAAGTTAGTGAGCCTGATTCAGGAAGTGCTGTGTTCAAACCGGCGGAGAGTGCGCCCCCGTGGCCGCTGCTGTTCCACCACAAACCGGAGCCGGATGTGAGGTTTGAAAGACTCCAACTCCGGGACCGCGTTGGGTGAGTAGTCGGTGTAATGTGCTGCCATAATTTACGGTTTTGGTTCGTTTTAGGTGAGTCTGTGAAGGTGGGAGGCTTGGTGTATATGCTTTAAAATAGCCCTACGAGTGTTTATTATCTGACTTAGGTAACCGTTTCCCCCATTATGATTGAAACCACTGCGTTAGCATTAGCTGCCTAGCTTTGCTAACGCTAGCTACATCGTTAATGCTGCCGTTAAACAAGATGGCCAGTAGTTTCCAGCTAACTGTTGGTCATATAACTGAGATCAGATCACCTCACACTAACATTTTATGTTACTTCCTTAATTTTGTTTGTGTGACATCAGTTAGCATAGCAAGCTCACAAACTAAAGAAGAAATTAGCTGTGGAAGTAAACGGTTTAATTAGCTTAGCTAAGAATAGGCGACTAGCTGACTAGCTAACGGCAGTACACCGCTAAGCAGATGGCAGTGTAACGACTGCAGTTATAAATAATAACACCTCATCTCATAGCGGCGCCCCAGCTCGGTCAGATCAAGCCAGCAGTGTTTTTCTAGTCGTAATTTTACTTAAACATGCATCTTCACTTCACATTCACGAACCAATTAACGTTAAACACAGAACGTAACTGATCGCCCTGTTGACTCCTGCAGATGCCTGGTTGTTACAGAGATGAGCGGTGACAACGTGAAGTTGTTTGTGGGAAACCTTCCTTTAGATGCAACTCACGACGAGCTAACCAAGCTCTTTGCCCCGTATGGAGAGATCAACACCTGCTCCCTACTCAGACAGTACGCCTTCGTTACCCTGAAGGGAGAGGGGGCAGCAGACAGGTATTCAACTGCCCCGGTATACTCTGTGATGTGGTGATTGATTCCTTCTACATATCGTAGGAACACAGCTAAATTAAGATATCTCATTTTGAAATCGTTGTAATGTACCTGTCAGTCTGAGGACAGGGTTGTACACTAGAATATTGTTATTGTCTATATAAACATGAAGAGAAGATTCCTCTGTGGCATATTGATTATGAAAGACTTCAGGTATACCTGTTGATATAACCACATAATGTCATCATGAAATATAAATCAGAAAGATGCAATAGAGTGACTATATGACAGCTGTTTCTACGGTCAGACATTGACTGTAAATACTGAGCATTTTAAGACATTATATTTGACTAATGTACATAACAGAGTTAGAGTCCAAATTTAAAGCCTCACATTCTTCTTTATGAGCTTGAATGTCAGAGCCCCCCCAAGCAGCCCTTCCCTGCATTATACAATAGTCTGATAGCAGTTATCATTATGTAGTACCCTTTTTTACTTCTGATGTAGCACCCTTTACCTGAAGTGTGGACAGGAATAAAGCCCAGTTTAGCTTGGAGTGCTCTGTCCAACATACAATCAAAAGGAAACTAGAAAGTCACCTCATTTTCAACAACATCAAGGATGTTTCTAAATGTCTAAATATAATGGTTTGCTGTTATTTCTTTTTTATTATTTGTACCAGATAATAATAACATAGATAATTGTTGTTCTTACAGGGCCATACGGCATCTTGATGGCAAAGAGTACCGAGGCAGGCCCCTGGTGGTTGAGGAGTCCCGTGCACGGCCACCCAACTCCACTAAAGTGTTTGTGGGGAACCTCAGCGCAACATGTTCAGCAGATGACTTGCATGGGCTCTTCTCAACTTTTGGGAGAGTTTTAGACTGTGATAAAGTCAAAGGTATGTTAGGAAGTCTGTCACTGTAGAATAGATTTTATAGATACATGGTTAGGTTATGTAGAAACCTGGTTTGTAATCAATTGAAATCAGCTGTGTTTTTTGTTTGAGAATAGGTTAAGGTAACAGTAATTTCATTAGATTGCATTGTTGTGAAAAAAATCTTTCTTGGAGCACAATTTCAATTAAAAAAGTTCAGTTTTCAAATATTAATACAATACAATATACTTAACTCTATTTAAAGATAATAAAATATTTACAAAATCTGAGGGATGTACTCACTTTTGTGAGATACTCTATCGCAGCATATCCCAGCATGTGTACATATGTCTGTGTAAAACACACACACATAATATATATATATATATATAATTCATAAATCAGCGTGATACAAACTAATACTCATAATTTTGTTTTCTATTAATGCTTATTTTCCTTTATTGCTATTTTTTATTCTTTGTTTTGATGTAAATCACTTTGGATCAATCTCTGCTTTGCATTAAATGTGTTGAAATTGTCTAAATAAAGCTGAGTTGAGTTGAGAGTTGAGTAATACAAACACTGGTCTCGCTGCTCCCTGTGTTCTCTACAGCCAGATTATGCTCAAATGTTGGCTATGCCTTTGTGCATATGGAGAGGAAGGAGGAAGCCATGGCAGCCATCGATGCTCTCAATGGGACTATGTTCAAGGGTCGTCAGTTGGCAGTAGAGCTGTCCAAAGCCCAACCTTTGATCAACCAGATTACAACAGCCGGGAATTCAGCCAACCCTGCAGGTAGCGTGACAGCCAGTGGAGATGAGATATCCACTGTGCAAATGTTTTGCATGTACAGTAATTGAATGCTGTAAGTCATATTCTCATTATGTTTTCTGCTGCCCCCTTCTTGTAGGTGGCAGAGAGGGTCTTCTTCCCCGACCACCCCCATCGCTAGAGCATCACCAGAGCCAAGCAGCCGTGCTAGCTGCAGCTGCTGCAGCTGCTGCAGGGCTACCCATACAAGTAAGTTCAGTCTTAAATCTTATGAGGGGGAACCTTTAACTAATGATCCATGAAAAATGAGGCAGTTATGGCAAAAATGTAATGGCTCATAAATTAAAATACTTTGGCTTATGTGAACTTGTTTTCAGTTTTATCACTATTTAAAACAAAAATCGGATTTGATCATGTTGTCATATTCTGGTGTCTTCCCTCTGTTTTCACAGGTTCAACAAAGTGTCCATAACTCTTTCTACAACACCACATCCTTTGACCCCACCTATGCTGCGCTGAAGGGTATTACAAGTGCAAAAGGTGCAGATGGAGTGATATACGGTGCCCTTGCGAGCCAGGTGTATGGATCCGTTGCTGACCAGGTGTACCAAGATTTGGCCACTCACAATTCTGGAGCCAGTATTGCTCCCGAAGAAGTGGAACCACAGACTGGACCAGATCCAACAACGCTTTTTGAGGCAGCAAGAGCCAAGTTCTTTCAAGAAGGACAGAAGGTTTATTTATTTGCAACAAAATGTCTAAAGATCTTCTCAGTGTATATTTTTTGGTGTTGCTAACAATGTTGTACATTTTATGCATGTGTATTGACAAGGTCCTGGCTGAGCAGCAGGCTGGCAGAAAGGCAGCATCTTCAGATAATGAGCGGGACCGCAGCCCAATCAGAGGAAATCGAGCCCCCCTCCTCCCTGACCCTGTTCCAGGTTCCTTTGCGCAGATACGACCCAAACGACGTGCCCTGCTGCCCACGCCGCCTGGAGCCCCTGAGGAACCCACAGTTGCTGCCACCACCACTCCTGAAGGGTCAGATCCTGTTGCTAGGTACACATTAATTAAAGGATTGGATGGAGGCAGATAAACAGTACTCATTTTAATCCTCCCTCCACTCACAACACTTGTTGCTTAATAACATTATTCACCGCAACACTAAATGAAAAACATCCACTTGTCCTGTATTTAATGCAATGTGATTTTTCCCCCAGTTCACTTTGCTGTATTTCCTCTCTGCTCTCTTCTACTTCCCTCTGACCTCCCCTCCTCTAACCTTCGCTCCAGGTCTTACACAGAGTACTACCAGCAAATGCATCAATACCAACAGTATCAACAGTACCAACAACAGTACCAGTACCTCCAGTATGCCTACACCAATCCTCCGCCTCCACCTCCACCCCCACCAGCCACCACACAGGAACAGGCCGCCAATACAAACCCTGCCCCCCCAGGGACATACACAGCACCCCCAACTTATGCCACATCAGGAGCCTACGCACCGCCAGGGACGTATGGCACTTCAGGAAGTTACGACGCCTCATCAGGCAGCTACGACGCTTCGTCTGGAAACTACGATGCCTCGTCGGGAAGCTACGACGCCTCGGCAGGCTATGACGCATCTGGAGGTTACGGAGCATATGATTCATCGGGCGCTTACGCAGCAGCGGGAAGCTACTCCACATCCACACCGTATGAGCAGACACCCGCACACGGGCAATCCATGCCCCAGCGCAATGATTACCCTTACCACACGCCAGAACCCCCTTATCGATAGTCCCATCCCCCACACACTCCTTCCAAACTGCAGATGTGTGTGTGTGTACGTGGATGTGCGGGTGCGTGTGTGCGTGCATGTATGTGTGTTTACATAAGGGACAGTTTAAAGTGGAAAATCAGAGAGAGTACAAGGCTGTAATTTGAATGTGGGAATGTGCTTTATATCTGAAGCATCCCCCCTTCTGTACATTTGAACCTAGTCTAACTAGTTTGCCTGTCAGTTAATGGCTCTTGAGAGGGTGATTATCGGTGTTGACAAGTAGATGCAGGTGGATATGAGAGGGACTGCTAACATTGGCATATTCAGTTTTCTGTCAGATGTTAGAGGCACAGTTGAATCTTTGTTGAATGTTAAAGAAGCTCAGACTCTGAGGCTGTGGTTGGACTTCAGAGAAGCTTTTTATCTGGCGCTGGATAAGGGTTTCTTGTAAACTCCACTTTTTTTTTTTCCTGGTGATTTTGCATAGTAAAAATGTATAATACAACATTTATGACACTAAATTTACACCATCACATTTTAGACCGGCAGAATTAAATCAATGAGCTGAGAAAAGGATCCATCTTTTACTCATAACTTGTTTACAGGATTCAGAAAAACTTTCTCTGCTCAGAACTGTTCTTAGATCAGCCTTTGTGGAGTATGGAGCAGGTCTTAGTTTGAACTTGGTTGCATTGACCTCCTTGTATTCGCCAGCCTTGTTTGTCCAGGCATTCAACTGTAGACGTTCCAGCGGTGTATCAGACTGATTTTAGTTGCCTTTTTCCTGCAGATCCTTCTCCTGGTAAAAGATAGAGAATTTTAATTGACCAGATTGTGTTAGTGCTTATGTTTCATGCTGGTTTCACTGAGCTTACAGGTCTGACAGGCACTTCAAACTTCAGTTGGCGTTGTGTAATTTTTTTTTACCCTTTCAGCTTTTGGGTCATGAAAATGTTTTGATCACAAATCTATTAGGTTGCTCAGATTATGTTGCAGTCCACTCAGGTTTGTCAGAAAGTGATTTTATTGTGGCGTCCTGGCATGATAGGTTTTCTTGAGTGTATCTATAGCTTTTGGGGCGTTAAGAATTCTTCCACATTAAATCTCATCACTCAGACCATTGTGTTGGATTTGGAGAGTCAGTTTAATGTATGACAGAAATTATTACAGCCAAGAACCTTTGATATTGATAACAACAGGGTAAAAACACTGAGTGGATATTTTCAGTAGTTAAATTGAAGTATGTTACTTGGAAGTTTTCTTGGAACAGTTTGCCATAATTCACCTGCCTTGTTCTTTCTTGCCCAGGCTCTCAGAGTTGGCACAAATACCTCTGAGAAGTTAAATATATCCTGTCAGAGGTTTTGGTCCAAGGTCAGTGTTTGCTTCTCAAACATGAGAAAAACAATCAAAGCATTTTTGTAGTTGTTCATATATTTCTGTCTATTCCAATTTGTGTTGGATGCTTTTGGATCATTCTGTGTGAAAACCCAGTACAGCGCAACCACATCATTCTTTAATCTTTAAAGTTGGAACCAGGAACACAGTGTGAAGGAGAGTCATGTTTTTGTTGGACTTGTATGTACATATTTGAATTTATTAGAAAAAAACTGCTAAATTACAGTAAATGCTGATTGGGCAATGTTGTTAAAGGAATGTGAGCTTTACCAATACTTAAATTTCCTTTTGATTAAATTTTGATTTGTTTTTTGGTATTTTCTGCCACTAGATTCTGGTTGGTTTCATAAGCTGCTTCAGCTCACATCTGAAATCACTGGAGGTTTGGGTTAATTTTCCTAGTAGAAAATGTCTTGGTAACATATGAGACCTTATTTTAAACAGGAAAAGTAATGTCAACCAACATTTGGCAAAGATACCAACTGTTCATATTAAGAAGTGATTGTTTCTCCATGAACAGCTGAAGGTCAAGTAGGACTGTTGAGTTCTTGTACCAGGCTGTGAAGAAAAGTTAGAGGAAGAGGAGAGCCGTCATGCTGGTAGCATGTAGCAAATGTTTTTAAGCCAATATGGCATGAGCGTCTGAACTAAGTGCTCCAGATACAGGCTGAAGTGCAGATTCTAGAGATTGCGGGTCTGTTCTAAATGCATTGTCATCCATCTTACTGATGGCGCGTAGCAACAGCGTCATTTTTTTCTTTGACTAAGTGGATATGAGGCGACAGGTTGTTTTGGATTTTGTAAAAGACGCTGATCTTTCTTTTTCTGAGCAGCAGTGGTGACAGCCCGGTGACATTTTGCTTTTCCCTTTTCCCAGCACATGGCTAAGATCACTGGCTTTCATTCATATCACACTTAGACAGCTGGTCGATTCCACTCTTAGACCTACATGTATTTTAAGTCAGTTCATTGCCTTTTACTCATAACACAGATTACATGTGCAAATGATACTAATGCACACCTGATTCCACCTGAGTTTTATGACTTACAGTAGTTGTTCCTTTTGTGATTGTTCCACAAGTCATCCTATTTCTTATTCGCCACCTGAATTGGTAGTGCTGCAAGTTTTAATTGACACATAGTCTACATTTCCACATTTTACACCTTCTCCATGTGATCTGTTAGTTGCATGCCTTGTTGTTGCTGCTGCTCCAGCCACCTTCTTCCTCTTGCTGATTATTGCAGCTAGAGTGGGAGGGAGCCAAACTGAGCCCTTGCCCTGGACGTACGCCACACGCAGCTGTAGCGTGGGATGGGGAAAACAGCAGCGTTAGGCCTGAAACTGCTGTGGACGATGGGGTGTCCCCCCACTAAGGTAAACACTCAGACCACACACTCCTGCCCCTCCCCGAAACATGCGTCTGCACTCACTAACACACTCATACATGCATACTGATAGACTTTTGGCCATACTTCCTATTCCTCCCCTGCCTGCAGGGATTGTTATTCGTCAGAATTTCAGGTTTTTTGGAAATGGATCTCTCATCTACTTTTAACGGGAGATGACCTGTTTTCCTGCTTTTGATTTTCCCTATCATATCCCCACCCCACCCCCCCAAGTACACTCTGCTCATACATTCCAGCTCCCGACATACTGACTGCTCACACCATCTTTTGAGGACATGTACACCATCCTTTAGTCTAAAACTGAAACGGCTCTGAAGCAGGCACATTGTTGATAGTGCATCCCGTATCTAACAGCCTGTCACTCAAGAGTATCAGGCGATCACAGCCAGAGCTGGATGTGGGACATTTAGGTAGGGTGCGTTATTTTAGTTTTGTTAATGTGCCCCTGGGGCCACTTTGGGGATAAGTGCCTTGCTTAAGAGCACATCTGTAGGCCCTCCATTTCAGAGTTGAAAAACCTGGCGCAGGATTGGTTGCTGGTTCAACGCTCGACTCCCCCTCTTCCCCCAAAACAACGATTTTTGATGCCACATTCAACTTGTATGAATGACATTGAACACAAATATTATCATTTTGTTTTAAATTGCATTTTGTTCTATGTTATTTGAAATGTTTAATTATCAATAAATGAATTTCAAGAGAACTTTAGCTTTCTTCTGTGTGAACAATTTAAGATAATTAAAGAACTGAGCTGATGATGAGTCAGTGCTACGGTGCTCTATGATGTTACCGTTCATTTTAACATTTCTGTCAAGGAAGCATCAAGAAATTAATAGAGCTCAGCATCAGATGACATTTTATTCCATTTTCTTCCAAAAACACCAACCTATGCTTTTCAAATAAAAACCAGTAACCTGTTGATATTTCAACCACTTTGATGTACAAAAAAACAAAAATAAGAAGAAATTGAAGGTATGGAACCTCCCTCCCTGCTAACAAGACTTTTGCGTGGACACTGCTATGTTTTGTAGCCTCAGCAACAATGAAGTTTACAAATGGACACTAGAGTAATGAGTGGGTGTGGAGAATACAGTATACATAATACTGAGCATACTGAGATATTATGATGAGTAGACCTACAGTATGTATTTCCATGGAAAAGGTGGAGCATGAAACTGCATAGACATTCACCAATCACTGACTTATCACCATGAAAATGCAGTTTCTGCTTTGGTAACATGCACATCTGGTTTGCAGCTGCCAGATTAGTCCATGAAGTTGCTTCAGTGATGAATACAGAGGTCTATTTTGTGAGGATCCCTGTTGAATATTTGCAGACACTTGAGTTAATAGATGGCAATGTCTTGGGAGTCTTCAGTTATGAAAAGTACAAGACTACAAACAACTCATTGTAAGTATCTTGACTTATGTTCACCTCCTGTGTCATTCTTTTTTTGTAAAGTTAGAGAGTAGCACTCACAATGGTTTGTGTACAGAGTATAGTGAGTGCTGACTTTGTGCAGATACTTTGAAAAAATATGTTAATCCGAATATTAGAGATCATCAAGATGTATAAATTCATTTATTGAATCAGCTCTTCCAAATCAACTAATACTAAATCCCACCCCAGATTAAATATTATAATCAGTAGTCTGCCTGTAAGTGGTTTTGTTGCCTCTTACATTAATTAAGCAGGATAAAAGAAACTTAACCAATGGTACATTTTTGATAATTAAATGGTTATAAAAAATAGTGTGTACATAGACATGACAGATAGAAATTTAGCCCATCTGCACTCATTCTGGGTTGAAAACAATATAGCTGATCTCAGTACTTTTTAGGTTTGTACACATTCTGGCCAGGTTTGTTGAATTGGCCTCAAAATAAAGGCGAAGCTTCTAATGTTTCCAAACCTGGTTTCAGGAAACCAGTCTGTGCTTTAAAGAATGAGTGGGAACTAATAAGTCCAGTTGATGGCAACAGACAAGACGAGACTCAGCAAACACATTTAAAAGCACCACACAATGTGGACCAGACCATACACATATTACAGTACTTTGACTTTCAATCACTATCTCCCATGATGCAGCTGGTGTAGTATGAAAAAGGAGCGAGCATTCAAACACATGTATTGAAAATAGCAACGCTTTAATAAAGAGCGATTTTACAAGACTGCAATGTCTAGCTAGCTAGGTGATAACTGGCATTGACATCCATGGTGTTTTACAAAGATGTAGTTATGGTAACTGGGTTTGAAGTTTGATGGGTTAATTTGCAAGTTGCACCTCTGCATGCGAGGCAGCCTTCAAACAGTTCCAGACCCTTCATTGTAAAACAGCTGATTATGAATGTCAATGAACGTTCATGTCAAGAGGTAAGTAAAAAATCTCATGGAGAAATTTCCTTAACGTTTTCCAAACACACCAGTAAGTGAGAGCTCACACAATGGTCATGCTTTTACCAGGCACACAAGCCAATAAAAAGACGACACTTAATCATGCAAAAAAAGACAGTATTTTTGTCTCTAAAAATAAAAGAAAAAAATCCTTTTGAGTTCTGATATCATCCATCCATTATGACCTTGAATAAGAAGAAGCTGCGCTTTGATGATGACTTTGGTGCAAAAAAATGTTCCTGTTTCGAAGAGGACAGACCCTGTCCTGTCCACTCCCTTGATGAAGACACTCTTGGTATAGACCAGTTGTGATAGTTTACCCCTGACACTCCCCACCCCCATCCCAAAACCCCAACCCCTTCCTCCTCAAGATGGACACAAACATCACAAACATCAACCCCACCCACCCCCACCCAACCCTGGATGAAGACACCTTCAAAATACAACCATTCAAACACAGATACAGCAATAAATTGTCCCATGTACAGTAACGTCATCCAATGGGGCTTCAATCACTTTACAGAGAGCACGTCTAAAAACACATGAACGGCATTACCTATATACAGAGGACACAGTAACAGTCAGAGGTTGGCCCAGGATGGATCGAGCTGCGTTGTAGGAATGAAGTGCACAATAAAAAGAATTCAGCTTGACGAAGAAAGATGAACCATTGGAATGAGGTATAATGGGTGAGAGTGAAACAACAACTTTCCAGAGGAGATACCCAAATGTCAGTTGGCCTCCTGTTTAGAAACCTTGGAGAATATCTGTCTTCTTGGTGACGATTTCTAACACAGAAGTCACTCTGCTGGTGGTAGAGTCATCGCTGCAGATACAGTGGGAGAGTGTTTTTCCACAAAGCCAGCGGTCCACCGTCCCAGGGTGGATTAGAATGATGTACCACCACACAGTTGCAATTCTCTTGATGATTTTGTTAGATATCACCACCCTGCACAGCTCCCGCTGTCTGGAGAGCTTCACCTCATATTCACTTTGAGATTGCAGGACTGATGACACTGGGCTTTTTTTGTCTTCTTAGCAAATGAGTGATCCTAGAGCCACCTTAAATTGATGTTGCATTGTACAGACTGACACACTGTCACAATAACACTCACTGCTAATTTAGTACACACTACCAGCTCGCTAGAGACCTTTCATCTCTAACCGAGGAACATGACCCTGTTTATCTCTATGGGAAGGCATGTGCACACAAACACACAAACAGTACATGTACATAGAACAGACAGACTCAATAGAAAACGGCTTCATCCCCAGTCGATTATTGCCCCTTTCAACTGTACATCCCAGCAAAGTTTTTAGGTTATTGTGCAGCAGAGCATTGTCCCCTCTCCAAAAGTTTGTGCTATACATATGTGTGTGTGTGTGTGTGTGTGTGTGTGTATATATATATATATATAGATATAGATATATATATATATATATTCTGTCTGCAAGGAAAGCCACATTAACTTTTTATGTCGCATTAAATTAAACCTTACCCACCTCTAGATGTTGTCACTGCAGGCAGAAGTAGGGTTGTGATTGACAGAAATTCCCCTCAGTTGCTTTCCATCAGTCTGGTATTCGTTTGACTCCTCGGACTGACCTTTAGCTTTCCTGTCCACAAATGTTAACACTGTATTAACAAACCTATCACTCTGTTAGAAATGTCTTGTATCCCTTCATGTGGAAGTGACACATCTTCTGTGATAATTACCCTCATTCAGGACTCACAAGAGGCTAACTTTGGACAGGACAAATGCTCAGAAGAGGGAGGACATCAGTTAGACCAATGAGAATTTGACCATTTCTGATTGGCGAGAGAATAGCCTCCTTACTAATATCCAGTCACATCTTTATCTTGCTCTCAGTGCATTTTTCACTACTTTTGGAGCAGTACCAGTAAAGTTAAAAAGAACAAAAAAACTGAAATCTGACATGGACACAAAAGAGGTACAACACTACAGCAGGTAACAACTTCTAAACAGGCTACATATGGGTGGCAAAGACAGTAAAAGGGTTGCATGATATTGCACAGCTGAAGAGGAGGAAAAAAAAGAAAAAATACAGTGTGTACAGCACATCCCCAAGTAGCAAAATTAGTGTAAGAGGTTTGTTTACATCCAAATGCAATGCCTGGGTGTGGCTCAGTGCTTTCATCAGTTAGTTCCAGTGCAGTAACGCATTGGTACCTGGGAACACAGTAATGACATCAGATACCAAAGAGAAGCATACAGTACATACCCTACACAGCTACTCATACACACACACACACACACACACACACAAGCGTGCCCAATAATTATCATCCCATGTCAGATTCTTGAAGTGAAGTTGGCAATTAAGAACAAATCAAGTTCATAAAAAGACTTAAATTGTAATATTGATGTAGCACGCTGAAATGTAGAAAAAAGGGAAACACACACATACGCATTCAGATCAATTACTTCTGACATCATGTGATGGATGACACTCAACCAGGAACCAATCTGAACAAGACACTAAAATCACCCACACAGACATACACCCTTGGCAAAGTTCACATTGAGTAAAGTGCCAGCAAACGATCCAATCAGAGAAAGAGACGTGTGTCCACAGAGTTTGATTAAGTTTTAGGATAGAGAAGGAAGAGGGGAAGTTTTTGTACAGGAAAAATCTGGATGAGTAGGTCAGGAAGTGGCAAAAGAGCTTCTGCACTTCCATAGAGCTGTCAGTCTTTGTAGCATCATCACAGGCCGTATTCACCGTCTCAACTGGCAAATCAGAAGATGAGTGGGACTGTTGTGGAGCTTCTGGTGCCCCAGCATTACAGATTCAAAGACAGAGAGATCAGTAGCCACATGGGGAGAGGAGAGGAGATTAGAGGGTCAGGCGACACAGGAACAGACATCAGCATCTCATCCTTTATCTGTACTCTGGTCCTCTCCCCTTCTTTCTCTCCCCTCCCTTTTACTCTCCGTCCTCATCTTTCTTCTTCTTGCACTGGATTTGGTTCTGAATTTGTTTTCTTTGACTCTTTCTCTTCATCTTTTTCCTCTCACCTTCTCTCTCAGCTTTGCTGCCATGGTTACAACATCATCCCTACATGAAGTGCATCTGCAGAGAATGGAGAGTAATTTAGTTCAACAAAACACCTCATCAAGTGATCAGGCATATTACCTGCCGCAGTGCAAAGAAAACAGCTTCTCAGGGGCATGAGTGCTCAGTTAGCAATTATATGATTCTGTTATGTTTTGAATAATTGGTCAAAATCCACTTGTTTACTGAGAGATTCACTGCTGCTCCAACTGGTGATTACTTGCAGAAAAAAACACGCTTTTTTCTGCACTTGCTGGTCAATTTTAAATTGTCTGACATGATTCATGCTGCTTTTGCAGGGGTCCACAGCTGGAACACTTTTTTAAAACAGTAATTACAAATATCTGAGAATCAATGCATCAATTATTCCAGAGTACACACAGATGTGACGTATAGATGCAGTATTTGTGTAAAAGGAAAATTCTACCCTTTGTTGTATTTTTACTGTGGTATTTTATGCTAGTTTAGAATGTGCAATGCATGCCATGCATCTTCAGATTGAAAGAACTGCTTTACTCTCATCTGTTTTTTTTTGTTCTGTGTCTTGTTTATTTCTGCTTTAGCTTGAACTTTCCTGTGGATTAGATTAACATAACTGAAAAAAGTTAGCCTGACTTTGATCCATCCCCCTGGTCATGCCTCTGAAGGTCATTTAGCTCACTAATTATCTTTTTACATCAAAGCCTGACAATTTGTCAGAACCTTATAGTTTATCACTGAGCAGACTGTTCATTTCAAGTGTTTCTGCAAAACGTCAAACTGGTCCTTAAAGCTACATACCACAGAATTCGGTCAAGTTTCAATTGGCCATATTGGCCATAAACTAGTCTTAAAATTATGTGCATATACTGTAAACTAACGTCTGTATATCTGTGTGTGTATGTGTAGCTTACCTGTGTCCCCGGGATGGGTCCAAAGGGATTGGTGGGTCTCAGGACAGGCTGGTTGTACATGACAGGCTGAGGGGGCATCATGGGAACACCCCCCATCTGATGACTCATCTGAGGGGGGAGCTGGTGAGGTGGCAGGTCAATGCAGGTGAGGAGCAGGGAGGTGGTGGGGAGTGAAGAGGATAGTGTGAATTTAGACTGGGCCTGTGCCAACAGTGTATTAATGAATGATTTGTGAATGTATGACTGAGATTAGACTAGAAACTGTTGTTCTTTACCATTCCATACACAGGCACTTGTGGTGTCGTCACAGGAAAAGCCACTGGTGCTGGAGCCTGTACAGAGCAACACAACAGATCAGCCTCTATAGCCTCTAGGTCTTTACCCAAAGATCAGTAAAAAACATAACCCTGATATGACAGCCTCATGTCTAATCTGTCAAAGATATCCTCCAAATGAAAACAGAAATATGTTTAACCCTAACCCTAACCCTAACCCTGGCAACTAGCACAAAACCCAATCCTAATGGTTGAACATTTCATATAACTGGAAAAACCCACAGGGACTAAACTCCAATCCCAAGACAGTACAACATGCAAAGGAGATCAAGACACACCATTCATGATACATCATGAAATCAAGTGCAGAGAGAAGAGACAGTGTGAGTTTGAGAGGAGCAAAGTACTCACATAGCCAGTATAGATCATCCCATTCTGTGGAGAGTTAGACAAAAGGGAGAGAGGAAAAACTACTCTTTAATTCATGTCTGCATGCAACAATGAAAACCATGCTCATGGCTATTCCACAAATACACAGAGTGAATAAACCAGACCTTTGTGCAGTCCTCATGTTCCAGTCACTTCTACTTTATATTCAAGTCATGCAACAAGCTTTCCAAGCCATTTGTTCAATAAATGAGTGGTTTGGGTTGAGAGGTCAATCAGTTGAAAATTAAAAGATGAAACCAGATTGAATGGAAGAGACACGTAGATAATTAGAGTGGAGCACTAAAGGACAGAGGCTCATTCAGGGACTTCTTCAGAAGCTCCAGCACAACGCTACATCAGACTGTGGTCAGACTGAGATATATCATTTCTAGTAACTGACTTCACTGACAAAATGATGGATTGCACCAAATACAGTTATTCTTCCAAAGATTTCTGTGAGTGGGGGCTTTGGTCACAGACACACCAATTTACAGCATTGCTTCACTATTTTATAAAAGGCTTTTATTCTAAAGTTTCTGTTTTGTAACTGCCAGGAAACTCAGTATGTTCTCATATTTCCCATGAAACGTGTCATTTCATTACATGTGATGAAATGCACAATATAAGGAGACAATTTTTCACTGCAACATTGCAACATTATAGCTGCAACACACTAACAGCTTCTCCACTTTTCTGCTTTTTTCTATTATTTATATGAACATGATTTCATCATACTGTCATCCCATCAAATCTTTTATTTAAAAAAATTGAACTCTATTGATAACCAACTATAAATATGGTTTTGGAGTTTTGACTTAAGATAATAACTGTCTGCTATTTAATTTAAATCAAATAATCATACGATGAAGCCCAACAGGTTTAATAATTTGGCATTTCACTACAGCAGCTTTTCCAGCTAGATTCCATCAATCAAACAAACTGTGTGAAATATGTGCTTTATTTAGTTTCTGTTAATATACACAATACTGTTCCAGTCACAGAGGCATCAATTCTGGGTAACATGAGCAGCTTATGCTGTTTTGTGTGTTGGACTGAAATGTACTGAAAGTCACATCTAACAGACACAAATCAGCACTGTGCCGGATCTGGACAAGACCCAATGACAAAGGTGTCACATGTCCTATTCATGACTAACAGAAAGATAAATGAACTGTCAATCAAGCCAACATGAATCACACCACAGTGAGGATGAAGAGTGTGGGGATCTCTCCCCAACCGGATGACCACTTCAAATTTTATTTACCATCTGAGGGACGGGCATGGGTGCAGGTGCCATGGGATGTGTGGTGTGAGTCCAGTTGGTGCTGGTGCACATGGCCTTTGACTGCCAGCCACTTCCTCCTGTTGGCTTCTTCTCCACCAGCTGACTCCACTGGAGCTCTGGCCTGATGCACATGGAAACAAACACACACAGCATTTTTTTAAGTATATTTTGGGGCTTTTTTGCCTTTATTTGATAGCACAGTATGAGAGAGACAGGAAATGGGGAGGCAGAGAGAGGGGGAATGGCATGCAGTAAAGGGCCACCCGATGCGGGATTCAAACCAGGGCTGACTGCAGCCAGGACTGCAGTCTTTGTATGTGGGGCGCCTGCTCTACCCACTACGCCACAAGGCGCCCCAACACACACACAGCATTTACAGTTGCACAGATGATGCAAAGTGCACAGCAGTCTTTTGCTGGGATCAGAACAAGTCACTCACTTTTTAGCTGGTGTTCCCCCAAATTGTAGATCTGAAGAAGAGGAAAATAGTATCAAACATAATCAGCTGAGAGGAAGCGATACAAAATAAGACGAGGCTAGCAGGGAATAAAAACAGAGCTGACCGCTGAATATAGGGAGAGACGTTGTGTACTCACTTCCAACGAGGTTGGCTAATGAAGAGTCCAAGTCACTGGGCAGCATTTTCCCAGAGTGCAACGGGGCTCCTGGGCTGTGAATTTGAGTGGATGGGGCTGGTTTCAGCAGGTCACCTGATATCCAAAGGTTACCATGGTAGCATGAACGGATGGAAAGATAAGAAATGAGTCAAGAGCATTAAGCAACTGGGTGTTACTGTCACAGCTTACCCAGCACCAAGCACTGTGTGTGTCTGGTGGGCAGGTGGGGGGACACCACACTTCATTGTACACTTCATTGTACGTTTGCACAATTATATGTGTGTGTTTGTTTGGTTGCTTGTGTGTGCGGTCCTACCTCCCCAGGCATTGTTGTTGTTGGGCACAGTGTGTGTGGTCTGGATGGGGGCGAAGCTCGGCTGCAGGGTGAACAGCTCACTGGTCAGGTTTGGCACACTATGAAGAGAGATGAACAGAGGTTTTGTTTCTCATATTACTTATGAAAACAGAAAAGTCAATTTGAAAAATTGTAATTCACTGTGACAAAAATTTCTTATCAAAGAACTGGGAGAAGTAAAAACAACACATTGAAGGAGTCTCTGTGCTTTAACTCATGGAACCACAGACTCACTGGTTGTTGACAGGTACAATGGGTGAGTTGGAGTAGAGATCTGTGGCCCCTCCACTGCTGTTGGCACTGCCCACTGATTGGGTGCTGGGTGACACGTTGGGTGTCTGAATGTCAATCACCTTGTGACCGTCCTCCTGTGTGGAAAGTATCGACAGAAAGGGGTTAGAGCTTGTTGACGAAATTTACCATCCTCTAAAAAAAACGACAAGAAGATTGTCATTATATTATAACTATGAAATAGTGTAGCTGTTCAAATTACAGTTGTGGAGAAAACTCACTCAAGCCAAAGAAATGTCTCTGTGTTTCTTCACATGTGAGCAGCTGATACGTGAAAAAAATGCTTTGGGAATATTCAGAGTGTGTGTTCTTTCAGTGCAGCAGTATTTATATGTGGTATTAGCTGTCTGGGTGTGTGGGTATTTTTTCACCTTGTGTTGCTGCAGTCTGTTGTCGTCCGTCTTGTCATCCATTCGGCTCAGAGAGATCCCAGTGCTGGAGAGAGTGGACACTGCACTGGACAAAGTGCTGGATCTGAGGGTGACACACACACACACACATTTTTGTACTGTATTGTTTACCTATTGTTTTACTTCATAGTGCTTTGTAACTTTAATTTAATTTTACCCCTAAGCCTAACAAAATCACACACTGTGTGAGGATGGAAAATAATTGAGATTTGATGAGTCAGATTAATGGACAGTTTTCTAAATGGATAATTGGACATGATGAGAAGATATCACACAGATCCATATTGGAGGACGAGTCAGGTGATCATTAAGGTTGGTAGGATTCAGCCTCTGGGGACCAAGAAGAACAACACTCCCATACAAGCAGCCCAGTTGGTTGCTCATTCTGTCCACCACTTATATGTATCAGCAAATATTAGATGCCACAAAATCTCAGCAATTTTCCTTACTATGTCCCTCAGATGATGAAGCCCAGTGACTTTGATGCTGCCCTGAGACAGTCCCATCTCTATGAGATACATTTTCAGTTTTAAGCTAAATGTATGATATATAGAGAAGTAGAACTAGTAATATTCATACTATATATCATATAATATTAATATCTTTCTTTCATACCTGCTGGCTGTAGAGAGGTCCTTGAGCTTCCTTCCCTCCAGAGAGGCCAGATGCTGCTCCAGAGCCTCCAGGAGAGAGCTGGGAGCCTGAGGTTGTGAAGGGTAAAGGGGTGAGGGGATGAGGAAGTAATATTAGATCCACAGCCAAGCAGACAAAGTGGGACACTCCTTTCTCTCACTCACCCTCTTGTCACCCCCTCATTTGATCTCACAGTTTGGATATGCGAACACATAAAGCAGTAGCAAATTTTAGACATCACCTTCCGATTCATCCTCTACTCTATGACAGCTCTGTGTATTTCTTTTTTTTTTTTTTTTTGCATTTGGTTTCATCAGGTTTGGTTGACCAGCATGCACACTGCACACATCAGCCCCAGATCATGCAAGCGAGTCCACAGCAGGACAGACAGGTCAGGGCAGATTAGAGCATCATCACTGCAGGGCTCCAGAGGAGAAACACAACAACAACCACATCTCTGAACCATCTAATGAGCCCATGCAGACACCAGCAGTGCACAAATGCTCTCATAACACACACACATTTACACAAAGAAAATCACCATCTATAAAAGAGTTAACCCATTGATTCCTCTTTAGGTTAAAAGTAATCTGATTTAGTTTGGTGATAAAGCAGCAACTAAACAAAGGAGCTGAGATCCAACATTTCTCCCTTCTGGAAACCAAGGATGTTAACTCAGTGAAATGGAGACATCTGGTGAAAAACCAGGTATACACATTGAGCAGCTGGCCAGCACTCTTTTCTGAAAAACAAAAAGGGATGGATGGGTTCATTTTGACAACATGTGATACCACAGTTTTCACCCAGAGCCTCACATTTCAGTGCCAGAGACCACAGTGCAAACACAACAAGCAAAGAAAAGATTTCTCATATACTTATTTTAAGGGGGAAAGAGAGTAAAATGCGAATTCTGGATATCCTTCTTCAGAGAAATCTAGAATATGCTAAAAGTTTAAAAGTAAAACAGACACATATCTAGAGCTCAGTATAGGCATGGGTCACTATGTTGTTGAATAAGGGCATATAAGGTCTTCATAAGCACTGCAAACATGATATTCACCCTTCTTGTTTTTTTTAGATGGTTAGTGATATTGCAAACATCCAATTATGGTTCCCTAAACAAGAGGACACAATGCATTTGATGCCTTTAGCATGATATGCAGTACTTATGATAGCATTATGTACACCTATCCAAGTCATATTTGCAGAAACCTACTTAAGAGAAACCATTCGCTGCTCTCCCCACAGCTAATGCAAAGGGACATAATCTTTTAAGGAGAATGATTTGAACACTGCTTATAAAGGCAAAAAACCTATTTCATGAGGCTGTGCTGACTTACTTTGAATCAAGAGACAAGCCTTGATATTGGGGGTGGGGGGTGAGGGGGTGGGATTCAGACAGATACTAAGCCCTGGTAAAAAAAAAAAAAAAAAAAAAAAAAAAAACAGGCTATAAAAAGCTTTAGTTTGCTGCAGAAATGCTGCTTTCAAAATTCTTTTAAAGTCTTACCTCAGAGTAAAATTTGCTCTGCAAAGATTCAGAGAATTGGAGAAAAAAATTTAATTCCTGCACTAATGCTTTATGGGAAAAATGCTTCAAGGCTATTTGCCTATTTGCAGGTCTTCATTTATTGTTTCCTCTCTATTCTAGATTCTGTTCGGACAGAAGAGGAGAAAAGAAGTTAAGGAGAGTGAAGAAGAGAAGAGGAGAACGCGGCAGCTGCAGTTTGGGCAGGTCTGTAGGGTGAGTAGGGAACGGGAGCTTTTAGAATGAAGCATTATGGGATTGACTTGACGATTGATATACTGGTTGACTGACTGGTTGATTGACTGATTGAGATGAGATGTAGACTGACCTGTGTGAGATCGGGGCTGTCGCCCTGATCTATCCCAACTCGCTGTGTCACAAAAAAGGAGGGAGGGGTGGGGAAGGGAGGAGGGAGGCAAAATAAAAATAAACCCAATGTAATAATAAAACAAGAAGTAAACCAAAAACCCAACAAACCACAGAGTAAACAAGGGAAGAGGTGTGTGAAGGAGAAAGAAGAGGAGGAAGAGGAGGAGGGAGAAAGAAGAATCAAACCCAAGCGTTCATTACTTCATGCAGTGGCTGGAAAAGAAAACAAATAAAAGACAACAGAGGAGAAGGAAGAAGGGCACATGCACACGCATACAAACACCTATATATACAGTATATATATGCGCACACACACACTTATAAGTATAGACACACACACTGAGATCTGGAGACTGGATTGAAATGAAATGCTGAGCACAGCGACTGACTGGACGGGCAGGGCAGAGGGCAGACAACAGGTCACATGACTGTGCCAGGTAAGAAACATCCAAAAGGAAGACACTCAACTAATGTTGACTTTGAACAGAAAGAGAAGGGAGGGACACAGATGACACACAAACAGACAAACACACATTTTGTTAGACAGGTAAAATGAATGGGTCCTTAAAGTCAACGTTAGTCTGTTGTTGTTTTTTTTTCTTTTCTTTTCTTTTCTTTGGATCGAGATCCCCAAACCTTCTTCCAAATGGGAACGAAACCAAGCAGTGAGAAAGCCTTTGAAGATGGCACACAAGATAATGCTACGCAGTGGATAAAACTGTTGATATACACTGTGAAGCTTTGCAAGGACTGCAACTGTTAACTGATAACAGCCATTATAAAGAAAAATATAAATTCTTCAAGAAAAGGGAGGAAATAAAAAATAAGACAGAGACAGAGGTAGAGATAGAAGAGCTTGCTGTGGCATGCAGTGCAGGCATGTAAACAGGCAGCACGCGAGGTTCCCTCAACTGGAAGTTCTATACAAGCAGCTGAAATTCAGCCAACTTTAATCACTGTCTTGGAGTAGCCCCCTCCCCAGGTCAGGGATGAAAAATACAGAAACAGGAGGAATATCTAGATGCAAAAAGAAGACTTGGAAGATTAGGGAGAAGAAGCCCGTTGGATGCTCATTTACGGTCAGTTTCAGGTTGGAAGATATCGACCGTAAATCAGATCCCTGGGGGTAACAGACATCTGGAGCAACTCTCAACAGGTTCAAGTGAAGCTTTGCTGCAGGTTAAGTTAGAAAATCAGCAGACATCTAGATATTTCTGAATAAAACATGAGAAGAGGAAGAGCTGTTGAGTTTTGCTCCAGAGATAAAACCCGCCCTCTCCTTTGGTGTTTCACTGTGTCCCCACTGAGGACAAGTACCAGTAGGACGGACAGACATTACCTCTGCCACTTTGAGAAACTCGGACAGTTTGGTCATTCTGTTGAGGAAGGTCCTGTAGATCTCCAAGGCTTCTTTGCACTGGTTCTTCTTCATGTCAAAATATTTCTCTGTGTATCAAAAGACCACAATCAACATAAGAGCATCACAAAACATATGGAAAGGCACACTTGAACTTTGTTAATCTGCTGTTACTTAGCAAATTGGGATGTTATGAATGATAATGTTAAAACATGTATACAATTAGGCCTGCCCATTCAGTGATGAAATAATTCTAAATAGACTCCAAGTCACTGTATAAATCCAGCTAATTTAATAATGAATCATTTAATGAACTTCACAGTAAAGAGTGTGATGGCCTGTTCCTCCTCGCTGGCTTAATAATGAATGGGAAGGAAGGTGTTCTTTATGGTCTTTAATTGAACTTTGAGAGATAGTAGAAGTAAAAATTGATTTCCCCCTAAAGAAGAATTGAGTGGAGTCACCGTCTCATGATCTCAACATCACGGGGACACTGCTCCATAAATAAATCCTGGCCTCATTAGAGGTGAGCTTACCCAGCATGTTGATGACCCCCTCATTATAAGCAGCAAACAACCGTATGGAGTCTTTAAAGAGCAACATGAAAGCTGTGTTGATCACCCCATTGGTCAGCTCGTTGGAGTTTGGCTGGAGGAGTGATGGACAGAAGGTTAGATCCAGATGTTTAAGTGACAGAGACCAGTGCCAGTAACATGTTTACCTGGAAATCCAGCAGCGCATCCAGCTGGGTCTGAATGATAGGAAGGGTCTTAATCAGCTTCTCTGTGTTCATGGTGCGCATCACACCATCAGCCCTGGTGACATGCATGTACAAACACCCACACACAGGATTTAACAAGTCTTTAAAACCAAAAGGGTGAAGAAATAATACAGGAGCAGATAACCAAACACAGCACTATGTAACTATGTGACACATAAATCACTATACTCATGGTACTTCTGCTGCACCTGCTAAGTCAATTAACTAAAATGTTTAATTGCCATTAATTGCAGTCCATAAATAATCACAATTAATCACAAAATTAATTGCACGTGTTTCATTTATTCAAAATGTAGCCTACTTTAAAGAGGAAATGTGCAGGATTTTTAGCTTAACTATGCTGTATTTTCACCCTAATTAAACAGCTTTGGAGTAATTGTGATGGTTAGATAAATGACTGTAACTTTTCACAGGGAGAATGGAGGCTCTCCTTCCACCTAGCATCTCTTGGCTGCAAACCAACTTTGAGTAATCAGCGCCACTGACCAGACTTGCATAGTTCCCCTTTAAATGGATGTTTTTCAAAGGTTAAATCATGAAAAAATTGTCTACTTCATGCAAATGTAACATCATTATATGGTAACCAAAAACAATATAAATAGAAACCCTCAAACACCTCAGTGCATTTGGGGGAAAAAACAAACTGAGATTAAAAGAAATCTGCATTACATGTCACATTGTAATAAACAGATTATTTGCACAGGCTCACTTAAAGGAAACAAAGCAGATAATGGATGTGATGTTTTAGCTCATCTCATATAAGCTGTTCCAACTGTCATCTTCCTTTCTGTTTCAAATAACCTATAATGTCTGTGTGTGTGTGATACATAGTGTGTGTGTGTGTGTGTGTGTGTGTGTGTGTGTGTGTGTGTGTGTGTGTGTGTGTGTGTGTGTGTGTTTGTTACCCTCTCTTCATCTTGGTAAAGTCCACTGCTGCTAGTCTATAAGACATGGCTTTTTCATTCAGGTAGCGACTGTAGCGTCTGATGAAAGTTGACATGTTGTACCCTGAGAGAGGGGGCACAGGGGAGACTGATCACTTTGTCCTATTTTCAAATCAGGTTAAGAATCCATAATCCTTTTCATATGAAGTGTACTAACTTGTTTATTAGCAATTAGCTTTTCCCAGTGTGGCTGGCCAAAGTACTGCATTACCTTAAGATTTATTATTTATTATTTTTCATTTTTATTTTCCCCCCTTTGAATACATTTAATTTCAAAGTCACTGAGTTCTTTTCCCCATTTTCAGAAGCTTGTAACAAACAAAGAGTTCATTTGTCTGTGGCCCTGCAGTCCTGGTCTCTGGCTTTCCCATGAAATAGCCTCTGAAATTGGCTTATTAATAGTGTTACAGAGCTATGGAGAGTGCAATATAAAGTCATTTTGTTATACATACAGCACTGCTAAGTTTACAAACAGCCAAATGGTAATAAATTACCTTGTAGTGCAGCCTTATCTAGAAAGTTGTTGAGGTTGAAGAGCGTATTTCTGGAGGCAAGGTACTGCATCAATCTCTGAAACGACAACAGAGGGAAGGGTTAGTGTCTTGTCTGTTACTGTTCCCTGACAATATTAAGTCATGTCCACACTGACACACTGGTCATGTGTATGCTATGGGTGGTGAAGAGTTAATTTGCAGCTTTGCAACTGTTTGGCAGAGCCTTGTTGACAAAAAGTAATGAAATGGACACTGGAAAACTGGGCTTGATGCCAGTTGCATAAGCAGAGATAGCTCCTAAAACAGCACATCACATGACAGAACAACCAGACGCTTGCAGAAATTCAAATGTCCAATACTGATAATGCAGCAGCTGAAGAACGGCAGTTTTGCTTGTATCTATATTTCGCTATAACAATCCTTCACCGAAACCACAGATAGACACTTCTTCTGTCTTTCCACTCACCTGCAATAGGTTTTTGTTTGATTTCCAGATGGAAACAAGTCAACCTGCATACATGGACCTTCTTCCAATATTGGATGCTAACTTTCCAGGTGGGTTTTGCTCATCACATTACAGCATTGGAGAGAAATTCTTACCAATAAGATTCAAGATTCAATACTTAATTGACACGTTGACATGTCGATTGGAATTTGCTTCAGTGGGCTTCACACACAATAAAGATACAATATGCCCATTGTATCATTTTTTTTTCTAATTACTGATCCCATTCTAGCACCCTGTTTTATAAGGAAATAAGTCACATCAAGGACATACATTCTTGGTCATGTCAAGGTGCTTTAAACCTCCTAGTTTTTCAAATCAGGTTAAAAATGCCAAAGCAAACAAATGTTCAAACTACATGTCACAACTGGTGTCACTAAAAGCTTTGTTGTGCTCACAGTCTGTGTGTGGGTCATTCTGGTTAAATCAGCCTCTCTTTTTGTCCAAGACACTCATCATTTAACATGTTTGATGTTATTTGGTTGTTGCCCTCATAGTTTGAGCAGTGCAGAGAGGCCTGTTACCACAATGGCCATTGAAATGTCAGCAGGATTCTTCATCAGCTGTTGTTGCACATGTGAAAGATATGGCTTCAAAGAAACTCACTGCAAGAGTTGGAAAGAAGTTGTTTCAACCTGGTGAGTGAAATGTCGATCTCTGAATAGACTGACGCCTTGTACATCGCTGCCTCTCTCTCTCGTGTGTGTGTGTGTGTGTGGAGACAGAGCTGCAGAGAGCATTTGGTTAACCTGGAAATGTATTTTTTTCATCCACTCATTGAGCGCATTTTAAAGTGTGCACTGTTTAAATAGCGGTTTACCATGTAGCAATGCAGGTAACCTCTTCTATTATCAGATCCTCCAGTCTAAGAGGCTAGTTCAACTAAATGCTTGTCCTCACAGAAACATCAAACATTCACCAATTATCTAAAATTAGGCAGATTAGTTTTCAGTCCAGTGACCGTTTAATAGTGAAATGATAAACTAATAAACCTCTCACCACTTTTGGAACCTCAATCAAAAAGCTTGTTTTACCTTTATTAAGAAAAGTAAGAAAAGTCGAACAAAAGACAGACACAACAATAACAATGACAAACAAAAGGTGAGGTGTTAGTGATGATGGAATCTGACACACTGATGTGTTTTCTTGTTGTTCTGAGTGTTATGCACATGTGATCAGATCTTATCTCATGAATGTATAATTTGTGTTGCTCAGCTCACCTCGTTGCCGTACATCATGAGGTGGTGTGTGGTGATGAGCGCTTTGAAAACCACTATCCAGCTGTTGCTGGCTGTGCGCTCCAGCAGTGTGTCTGCCAGGTGGGGAATGCTGACGTTCATTTCATTGGTGCAGTGGATCAGGTCTGGAGGACAGAAAAAGACAGTATGAATCTGGACATGCAGAGAAAACTGTACAATAGGAGCACAAATAAACGAATGATTTGTAGGATTAGACAGTATGGTCATTTGTTGAGTTGCAGGTTAGGGTGTCCTTAAACATGTCCTGTTCAGCACATCCACCGTCCATATGCCAAAATCATCTTTTATAACCAGAGAGTGCTTGTGAAGTAATATTGACTGCTGCATTATTTTTGACTCAGTCAATATCAGCACATAAATCAATGAGAAAAAGACAGATGAATGAAAAAATCCATATACTGGCTCAAATCCAGGAGTGTTACCAACCTGCTCCACCAAAATATCACCTCAGAAGAAAGTTAAGTTACAAGTTACAAAATTTTATTCCAGCACTATCAGCACCAAGGATGCTTCATTTTTAAAAGGCAGCATCAAATGAATAAACTGATTATGAATGAATCAGAACATCTTTGTGAGTGGTAATGGACAAAAACTAAAAAAGTACTAGCAACTCAAAAATTTCAAAAAACTTAAGCAAGGCCTGATGAGTGGGGGAAGAATCACTAGAGACCAGGAAAGAAAAGAAAAAATGCCAAAAGCACAGGGAAAAAACAACTCAATGCCCGATGCGTAGGGTTAGGGTGAGGGTTAGGGTTTAGGGAAAACAGCAACAAAAAGTCACATATGTATAAGACTAACTTTTTTTGATTTATTTTGAACAGACACCAATTGGCTTTAAAACTAAAAACTATCTTCTGTTATAAATAATGTAAAATTAAATAAAACAAATCCAAGTGCATTAGGAGTGTTAGAATAGGCGGTGGTGCACATAACTGGTACGCAGGTAGGCATGTGCGATAAAAATGCGGAACGTCAAGTGCTTTTGCGTACCTGACAGTCGCTAAAAAAAAAAAAAAAAGAAAAAAAAGGACAGCGCTGAGCTCTCCTGCAGCTGAGCCCAGCGGGTAGAGGAGCGCTCTGGTGTTCCTCTCCCTTCAGCCTGGTGTTTGACTGCACTTTATGTAAAAAGAGTTGAAGATGTGAAAATTTAACCGCCATGTGAGTGGCGCTACACAGCTGTAGCAGCATGTTTATGTTTTATAATAGATAAACAAAACATTGTTGATCGATGTGTTTCTAGCGACACACCGCATCTCCGTGAAACATTGCTGACAGTGTTTGTCCGGTCGACCACTTGCGTGTCATCACCATTGCGTTTCGCTGGGATGCCAAAGTGTTCCCACACAGGCGATTTACATGAAGCAGGTGCTCTTAATACCACACTCGCCACTTTTCTTCTTCATCTGTAATGAGGTTGCTGGCAGCTTTTAGGCTCATTACCGCCACTTGGATTGGAGCGAGAAGACGACTTTTTTTTTTTTTTTTTTTTTTTAAGAAGTGTTTGTCACATGACTGTGTGCACCGAACCGTGACGCACGTACTGTGATGGCATGGGACGAATATAAATACCGTTACACTCCTACTAGATAATAAAATACTTGGGAGTGTTGATATGAAATAAGCTACAAAATAATAAATGATACGATACAGAAAAATATTAAAAAATGGTCCATACTGGTGTTAGATTTTAGTTCAAGGATTGAGGCAGTGAAAATGAACGTGCTGCCAAGGTTGCTGTATCTTTTTTTACCTTTACCCGTCAGAATCCCAGATTCATAGTTTTCAATGTGGGATAAACAGTTATCAAGGTTAATCTGGGTTGGAGCAAAACCAAGGGTAATATTAAAAACACTTCAAGTTGACAAAGACCATGGAAGCCTTGCAGTACCAAATCGAAGGTAATACTACTATGCTGCCCAGATGAGATACTTTGTCTACTAGTGCTCCCCAGAGTACCAAGCTAGATGGAAGCACACTGAACTAAACTGAGCTAATTTTCAACCTCAAATCAGGTTAGATGGGAAAGAATACAGAGTCCAAAAGGGAGAAAATTGAATCAATGAGGATGCATTTAAAATTTGGTATGAGGTAGTTAAAAAAATTCAAACTAGAAAGTGACAATAAACTTCTAATTTGGCTTCTGAAACATATAGGCCTGGAAAAACTGACATCACATTTGCAAGGTGGAGAGAAAAGGGGATTACAGCGATGTGTGTCATGTCTCGTCGTAAATGTTAAGTCTTGTCTTGTGTTAGTTAGGGTCAAGTCCAGGGTTCCACGTGTATGTGTAGTCAGGGTCATGTTCCCCAGTCTCGTCTTGTCTGATGTCATGCACTTCATGTCAAGTCATCACTCGTGTTGTCTTGTTATGCACTTCCTGTTTTATTTTGAAATAACTCTTCCCTCTTGTTTCAGGCACCTCTGCTTCCTGGTCTTGTGTGTTCCCCGCCAGTGTGATTGTCTTCCCATGCCCTGATTGTTTTCACCTGCGCCCCGTTACCTTCTGTATATATTGTCTGTGTCTCCCTTTGTCCTGTGCCAGTTCGTCACGTCCCATGATATGAGAACCAGCGTCCAGCTCCATGCCCATGCGTTATCAGGTTTTGTGTTTCGTTCTAGTCTGTTTAGTTTCAAGTCTTGTTTTGCCAGATTTCCTTTGTTACTTTGTTCCAGTCATTATTAGTCAGGTTATCCTCGTAAGAGTGAATTTTTGTTTCCTCGCAAGAGTGATTTTTTTGTTAGTTTAACTATAGTTTAGTTCAGTAGTGTTTTTTCCTCCTCGAGAGTGATTTTCATTTTGTACTTTCTTCAATAAAGAATTTCCCTTTTGAGAAGAGTGTGAAAGAGTTGTGCATTTGGGTTCAGCCTCCAGCCCCCCCTTGTGAGATGTGTACACTCTTAAAGGGGAAGACTTTCAAAACATTTGAAAAACTCAAAAGAGAATTTCATTTGGATAATGGTGATCTGTTTAGATACTTACAGCTAAGACATTTCTATGAGACAGAAATCAAAAAAGGAGCTTCTGCAGAAGGAAACAAAGTGATTGAAATGTTTACTAATGCATATAAACGTACACCTGTAAAGATTGTGTCTAGGCTCTATAGAGGTCTAGAAAAAATAAGGAAGGAACTCATATGTAAAATCGAAATGGGAGCTAGAACTGAATATTATCAGAGAGTGATTGGCATTCTATGTGTAGTACTCAACAAACCTCCACCAGCTCCAAAAGATGGAGGGAGTTCGGATGGAAGAATTTAATTCGCTTCTTCATCACATCACACATCAAAAATAAACAAATAGGTGAACAGCAGCAATGCTGGAGACATTGTGGGCAGATGAGTGCCAATCACACGTTTTTTGGACATGTGTAAAATTGCAGGGGTTCTGGAACAGAGTGGATCAGATTCTAGAAAAGATTTTTTCCTACAGGATACCCAGACACCCCCGAATTATGTACCTGGGTTTGACTCCAGATGGAAAAATTCAAAAGAAGGACCTGTACCTTTTTAAAATATTGACCTTGGCGTGTAAAAAGGCCATAACAAGAAACTGGCTGAAAAGGGACCCTCCAAGTCCAGAACAGTGGCTGGACATTGTTGAGGAAATCTACTTGATGGAAAAATTGACATACTATCACAGAATGAAAGCAGGGACCCTGGACCAACGGTGGCATAAATGGACTGTGTACAGGAAGAAAAATGGGGCAAATACCTAGCATGCCTAATGGACAGTGATAAAAACTGCAACAAGAGTGATGTGCCCCACTTCCATTTATTATTTTTATAACTTTATTTTATTTCATTTTTCTATTTTACTTTATTTTTTATTATTATTTTTCATCATCAGCGTTGCTGCAGCCAATGAATCATCTGGTGGAGACAAACAGAGAGAAACTGTGCACAGCTACTTGCTCTGTTTCTTTCACAGGATCAGAGGTTATCAGAATTTATTTGAAAGCTCTGTGATGTTTTCTGCGCCCATTGAAATGCTGGATACCACTGCTCATCTTTTCCCCATGGTATTTTTGAGTGCGAAAATGCCAATGCCACCCACACAGCTGGTAATAACTGCAACAATATTGATTATGCTCTTTATCGACTCACACAGCTTTGATTGCGATGAATTATCACTGCAGTCAGACGGTCAAAGTTTCACTGTACAGCATTAAAATCATGACATTTGCTCCCTTTATTTAAAGCCAAATATTAGTCAAGGGTCTGAGAAAGTCCGATATGTGAAAGTGGAAACATGTAGGAAACAATTTACAAAGCCACCAAAATTTTTCCCAGAAACATTCTGGTGATATATCCAAGTAGAGTCATGGTATCATCAAAACTAATATTTACACCACTATAAAGCATATTTACTCCTGCCCACAGAATATAAAAAAAGCTGAAAGTCTGGAATCACCACTATTATTTATTCTGAGGACATTTATTTTCCCTTCTTCTAATTAAATGTCAAAGCACTAATATTACGATTGTGCTTGTAATGGTGACGTTCAGTCATGCTTTTCACATTGTTAATGGTTTATTTGTGTGTTTGTTTCCCTCAGGCTCAATAATTAATAGGACCATATTGATTCTAACTAATTAATGTTCCCTGTCAAAAGTGAACAGATAAATGCACAAATAAAGTGGAACAAGTGGATGGATTGGTATGATGGAGGATGAATCCTTAAGACTTTGACCTTCCTTTAACCTTTGCTCTGGTGCAATCAAAGGATTAGTGGTTTTGGTTAATTTTATGAAGAACTCTAGAATGCCCTAGTTATGCTAATTGAAAGTTACCATGGTGATTAAATTGACATGCCTCACAATTCTGATGAAATATTTTATGTATCATCAGTTTAAATAATCACCAACAAATCTTGATGGGGCTACTGGTAGTAATATGAGTACAATAAAAATGATGGATAGTTGTGTAGAAAATGTATTTTAGCTGGTTCACTTTTTGCTGATTATCTGTCTAAAATGATACTGGAATGTCAGAGCACAAAACAGAAAGCTAGCATGCAGATGTTAGCAACCACTTTGTGAAGTCCTCACAGTGTCATTACCATGGCTAAAATATGTATAATCCCATTTCTATGATAATTTATCAAATGACAATGCTATAAAAAAGAATGAAACAGTGCTAAAAACTGCACAGCTGCACCTCAATAACAGACAAATGTTCCCATATGGTGTCCACCTTTATTCCTGTGTGATAATACATCATTGAGGATTTTATCCTCGACATGTCACAGTGTAGATGTAATGAAGTATTGACTGTATGACTGCTAGCTGGGTTTATTGATAAACTGCAGTTCAACATCAATAACACAATTACAACTCAGCTTTAGGATCTGAGTGTGAAAACATTTCTATGTAGAATAAGATGATAACCATGGTGCCATCAACTTAAATTCAAAACATCTGTAATTCTGGTTGGGATAAAAATAAAAGACGAGTGTGTGTGACTATAGGGATTCCTTCTCATAAAGGGATTTACTGTAAAATGTAGTAACATTTTTATTCAAGACCATGGTTTTATGCAAAGTGAGTAGTTTTCAGGACCTGAAATGGAATTGCCAGATTATGTGATTCCACTGACACAGTAGATGTGGGAGTAAATGTGTAGGGTTATTCATGTGTGCTCCTTCATTTTGTATTTTCGGACCAAAAAGTGAGTCATTTCACTTCTGGTCTACAGCTTCTTGTATTTCACAAGACTGAAAGGCCAGAAATGTGGCCACTGAGGAGCAAAAGGCTTGCAATTATTGTAAATACATTTTATTGCAAACATTTATAGCACAATGCTATTATAGCCATGACACAACTGAAGCAATCCCATGCTGAATAACACAACAGACTGTGCTTTCAGGGCAGAAGGTCATTAGTGGCCTGATTACAATTCTCTATCTGATTTCTTTCTATTGCCACCCTCTACCATCTTAGCCATGCAGATTATTACCCAATGACAGTGTAATGCCATTACTCTGTGTGTCATGATCATCATTTGCTGTAGGTAGTAAATAATCAGCACTGGCTGTTGATGTCACCAACCAGTCTGTCAAGGTCATGACACAATCCAGGGAAAACGAGAGCAGGGTCTGCTCACAGTGAGTCGGCTCCATGACCAGCAGTGCGTCTGATTTGTCACATGTTATGTTTGGAGAAATGGCATAAACCCATTCCTGTTTCTAATGCTCTTCATCTTTTCTTTCCACTGTACCTCCCAAATAGGGATCAGTAACATGTTGATTGTATTTTAACAGTACTTAGAAATGCTTTAGGTTCATATATGTTTTGATGCTTCTGTCAGAAATATTACAGCTAACTTGCACTGCTTTGGTAGCAAATCATCATGGGAGTTTTAGTTTTATCTGACCTCTGATGTTTCACCACCTTCTGTAACTCTGCAGTCACTCTCTGAATAAATAAAGGATATTCCTATTTCTTCTCACCTTTTTTGAAAATGACAGAAAAAACAACACACAGGTTTAAGTTTCACTTTCTTCTGATGCTGATTTTGCTCTATTCTCTGGCACAGTTCCTGCTGAGGGTTTTTATGCACTCTTTCATTCCTTCAAATACAGACCAAATGTTTATCAGTTTTTACAAACCTACTTTATGACTAGGATTGCAAAGGGGCAGAAAATTTCCAGTAAATTTCCGAAAACTTTCCATGGGAATTTAAGATGGGGAATTTTGGAAATATTCACAACTGGAAACGTGGGCATTTGGGGAAATTATGGGTAAATTGTTGGAATTTAACCCTTAGGACTTGTTAATTATAACTAACGTTCTCCTGTTAGTGGCCATTTTTTGGCTCACCACATAAAAGTAAAAATAGGTATTACTTTTTTTTTTTTTGGTGCTTACCTTAAGTTGTCTTCTTTTGAACTATATATTATTTCAGTAATAAATTTATGAAATGAATCCTTTCATGGCCTGTTTTAGTGATGGACTGCTAATATCCGTCACAAAAAATGTTGAAAAATGGCAATAAATCCAAAAAAAATTAAATGTTTTAATTTTTTCCTATTATTATGATAACATACACATGTCTGCCTTTGAACAGTGTCTGCATTGTTTTGTTTGCTTGTAGTTTGCTGGAGCATTTTTTCCCTTTTATCTGGGCATGGCCCTTAAATTTTATGTCACTCGTCAAAGATATGGCATGATCACGAGACTTTCTGTGTGAAGACAAGCCATTATAAGACACACATATTTAGAAGAGAGTTGAAAGACCATCATACTTTTTACTGGACCTCAATCATCCAAGAGAAAGTGGTATAATCTGAGATTTTAGAGGAGAGTTACGAGAGCTCCCCGGGAATGGTGCGTCGCCTCCCAGGTAAGACACGAGAGGGAGACCGCTGCCAGATTTGCCTCTTTTTTTTTTCCAAAAAAAAAAGAACAAAAACAAAACCAAAAAACTAACCCTAACATGTGGCCAAAAAATGGCCATTAACAGGAGAACATTAGTTGTAATTAACAAGTCGTGAGGATTAAACTAATTGTATCATATACAAACATAGATATAAACATGTTGTTTTGCTGCTGTGTGCATGTGATAGCACAGTTACCCAAGTGTGCTTCCATTAAATCTGGTTCTTTTAGCCAAGATTACGATCAAATACATTTTCCTCGACTAGGGTTAGGGTTAGTTCAAGTTCCCTGTGAAGGGCCAGCCTTCAATTTTATACATTTACAGTTAATTTCCATAAATTCCCATTAATTTCCATGGAAAGTTTCCAACTTTGACAATTCCTGGAATTTTGCAACCCTATTTATGACCCTATTCAAAGTTGATTAGGAAAAGACCCAAATCCGACAGTGGTGTGGTTGAGCAGGACAAACAGTGTGGGTCACACACACATTTGAACTCAGACCTGACACTAACCCAGAGTCAGTCCAGCTGACTAAGAAGTTTCTTCAGTGCCTTTTCTTTTTCACACCCTTCACCTCCTCTCACCTATGAGCACCCAGACTGTTGACAGATTAGTGCCACTGTCCTCCTGATAACAAACAAACTTCCCTCCTGCGCCATTCCCTAACCTTAAAAGCAGCCTCCACTCTCAATAAATGCCAGGGAGAGAGCTAGATGTTATATCATGTCCTGGATAGAGAGGAGAGGCCCTATTAACAGGAAAAATAAAGTGTGTTATTGTGGAATTAACTGAACTTGCTGTGTCTGTTAGAACAGCTGCATCTGAATAGCTCAAGTACAAAACACTCCTTCCAGCTTCCAGGGTTGTGAATTGAGCCAAGCCTACCGTTTCTGCTTTTTATTCCACAAAAGGATCAGAAAAAGAGTTGGATGGGAACAAAAAGCCTCGTGTAACCACATGGACCAGAATAATTTAACCAATTGTGAGAGAAATGTCATCGTCCTTGAGAGTGGAGGTATATAACATTATGTTACCAATTGGACAGATTAAATTTTCTCATGTAAATGCTCAGAGATTTTCAAAAATCTGTGCTCTCATCCTTGAGTTGAGTGACATTCACTTGTGTCTTAGAGGGTCTGACTCACAACTGGTGAAAGAGGTGGACGACCTTCTAGCATTTAATAACTGTAACATGTTCATATAACACTGCAGCGTGGGAAGTCGGCACAGTGATAGACCAACAATGGCACCAATATCTTGATGCACTGAATCTGATCTTTAGCACCTGTAGCTACGGTTGGTATTCAACATCAAAATAAGGACAAATTAAAGCAGCAGTAATTAGCCAGTATTACAGTTGTAGAGTCATTACATGACTTTTTTACGCCTCTCCTAAATGCACATATACACTTGCTCTTGAACATTTTAAAACACCTCCACTTCTGCTTTTGTGGCCTTTTTTAGTCCAGGAAAATGATACAGCTCTGATTTAGATGTATTGTATTGAAACATCCAGTACATCTTGTGATAGAGCCCAGAATTCCCAGTGTCACCTCTGCTGTGGACATAACTAACTAATTCATTGCCAAACTTGCCAGCTGACAGGCTGGGTGTGTGTGTGGGGCTGGATGACTGACTCTCAGGCTTTGGCGACCTGCCTTGTATATATTTCTTTCTTCTCTCTCTTTCGTTGATTTATCCACATTTCGTCTTGATTAGCTATCATGCTACATGCCCGTCTGTCTCTGTGTCTGTCTGGGCTGCTGTGAGTCTGACTGACAGCATCATCGATTACCTGTGCTCTCTATTGATCATGGCAAGTAATTATAGTGAGCCAGAAAAGCCACCTAACCTAATAATCATTAGTAAAAAAAATCTGCATGTGAGGAATCCTCTTATGTACATAATTGCTTCAGGTAATTAGCAGAATGTGGAGATAAAGAATATGGACTGACACCACAGAAAGAAAGAAACAAACAGCCCCCATCAGAGCTACAGTCCAAACACAGTAGCTACAGCTACTGAGTGACTGTCAGGACTGACAGCAGCAACACATTCATTAATGATAATAATGCAGCAAAGGACATCACTGTGAACATCAGTGTGAGACAGAGAAAATGTTAGTGATGCTGCATGAACAACGCACCTTCACTTGGCTATGAAGTGTCTCCAGAGGATAATAGTGCTGCTGCTGATAGTGGCGTAAATAATGAATAGGCCTGTGCACTGTAAAGCGGCTGGTTGCAATATGACTAGCCTGTACCAGAGTGGCCTATTTCCCCTGAATGACATGCACACATAGCGCCTGGCTGTTTGCCCCCGTCTTATATTCAAATTTACTGCTTGCTTTAATGGTCAGATTCATTGTAGTTTGTGCTTTGCTGCGTAAATCACATTCTAGTCTAAGGGAATGTAATGGTGCCTAATTAAAGAGGCTGCCAACCGGATGGGAGAGAGGGGGAAGCAGAGTAGATGCTGTTTGTAAAAGCTGCCTTTTGTGAGGAAAGATGCTGGTAGTTTGATGCATGCATGCAACCAACATATGTACAGTAACACTGATGGAATGCTTAACCTACAGTCAAGGTGTTTCTTCTTGGGTCCGCTGACTTCATGCGTCGTGGCCTTGCAGACGGCTTTGCTGATGGCAGACCCGGTCATGCTGTGCTGCGCGGCGGCGATCCGGTCCGTCAAAGACTGTCCCGACATGTTACGGAGGAGGAGGAGGCGGCGGCGGAGGTTGCGGATGAGGAGGCAGGCGGAGTGATGGTCGAATCTGGGTCGGGGGAAACGGGGAGGACGATCAAAATGTCTTTAGCGGCAGGGAGGAGGGTAGTGCCCTCTGTGAGGATCGGCCGTCTGAGCGGGAGGAGGAGGTGGAGGAGGAGGAGGACAGCAGCGTTCACCGACGAGGATCCGGTGGGAGAATTCATGCGGCGGCCAAATTCAACATCAGCGGGTCACATCCAGGAAACATTTAATATTCAGTCAAAAGCATCGGGATGATCCGACGCAGAGACGATTTATCAAACTGTTTAAAAAATAATAATAATAATAATAATAAAATAAAATAAAAATAAAAAGAAGGAAACGACAAAAAAGCGTCAGTGCAGAATGAGCGCGGCCTGCATCAGAAACAGCTCCGTGTCATCAGACCAGACAATGCACAGTGATCTTCCCCGAAGGAGCCGCTGCCAACGCTCAGGTGCCGGCGGGACGACGAGGACTCAACCCCAGATAACCAAAGGCCTGCCGGTGACAATGATCAGATATCCGCGGCTTCACGGTGACTGAAGACGATACAAAACAGCATTGTCCTTCTTCTTCTTCTTCTTCTTCTTCTTCTTCTTCTTCTTCAGCCGCTTTCTTCTCTGAATCTCTGCAGAGCTCCGACAGTGAACACCCGGGCTGATCCTCACAGCACCCCGCGCTGGCTGCGTCCAACCTCAGCCGCTTTTTATTCTCTATCCCCTGTCTTTTTCAGTCTGCTCACAATGGGAGTATTTCTGTGTTCAGGTTGCCGATAGGCCAGTTTCGACTTCTTTCCCTCTGTCAGTCAAACTTGTGTGTAAAATGGCAGTACATGAATCAGGTGACTGAGAACGGAGGGCGATTGGGCCACTTGTTTGGTCCGGGGAGGGCATCTTAAAGCAGAAGGCTGCCCCGGGTTTTCAAGGCAAAGGGAGGCATCAGATGGTTCATCACCTCGGTGGGCGTGTGTAGACCTCCCGGAGTGTGATGTGAGTACTCCGATCACCTGCTGTCCAATAAGATGTAGACACACAGGGAGGAAAACCTGTGAGATGACAACACAGTCTGCTGTAGGCCTTCACTGTCACGTCTTTGTGGTTTTCCAGCAGAAACTTTGTGGCTGATGGAATTCATTACATTGATATTAAAGAAACATTTACAACTTGAAAATATTCTTTTTAACCAGAAAGATACTCTCAAGGCTTAAAAAAAAAAAAAAGTCTCCACAGGGACTGATGGTCAATCTTCTGATTATTTCCTATTTCAAGGTATCACAGATGAAGAAGTGCCTGTCACTGTTCCCTAAAGCACAGAGTGCTGTTGTGTCTGACCACAACACAAAAACACAAAAATCTTCAGTTTAAAGTGATCTAAAACAGAGAAAAGAAGAGAATCCTTACAAATGAGAATGTGAATGAGGCTGCTGGAAAAAATGGGTGAAATGATGAGAGGATTATGAAAACAAGATGAAGTAATGAGACCTCTTTGTGAATCACATCAGTGTCAAGGCTGATTTTTGGGTTGACACGTGTTGGTCTGAGCTGAGTGGATGTGACAAGTCTTTGGATTCATGTAGAGAACCTGACTGACAGCGGCTGAAGGTGTATGTTGTAGCAAATATGGCATATACATTTGTTTTTATTAATGTATGTCTGGTCCACAGAGAACACAGTTACAAATGTGTTGCACTATAAGGCCAGGCTATTACACATCAAAGGCAGTGTGGTAAAAGCAGAATCCTCAATTGAAAACATGAAATATCAAATAAGACTCGAGGCGGCTGTTTTTGCTGTGCAAAAAAGAACAGCACATCTCATTTATTTTAAGGTTTTTAAAGAACATCTTGTTCCAACAATGGAGCCAGCAGTTTGACAGCAAATCAAGTTATTCATATCTGCACTGAAATATTCACCTTTTGAGGGCATGGAATAAACCACACACACACATGCATGATGCTACATCCTGAAAATGACAGACTGGAAGAGTTGAACTGGAAGAACCACAGGCTTCATAAATCAGTTTACACTTCACCACTGCTCTGAAAGAAATTAAGTTCCTCCTTTAGGATTTATCAACTAATGACTCAGTCCATTTAATTAACATATGTGCTTAATCACTCTCTATTATCTCTGAAACATTTGTGTTTATTTAGTAAAACTGTGTCACCCTAGTTCTTGTGTCCTCGACTGTAACTCTGTGGGGACATTCTGTCTCTTTGCAGTCATAGTATATCTCTGATGGTTTATGTCTCTTGTTGTCAACTGGCTACATTCCTTGTCAGGAACTCAGTCACTTCACAGCCATAAAAATATGTTGTGTATGTCAGCATCTGTCTGATGTAATCCTATTGTCCACTTTCTAGCCTGTGCATTTTGTGTTTTCCTTACCCTGTAGACTGTAAGGTTTGCTCACTTGTTCTTATGTCACTGTGATAACCAGTGGTCATGCTACACTTAGAGTTAGCGTTACAGTTATCGGTACATCGTCTCTCATTGATGCATTTTTTGGTCCAAGTGTTTCAAATGTCAAGAATGACTAGACAAATGTGGACTAATCGCACTGTAACCCTGCATATTGAGCCAGTGAACTGATTCTGTAGATGCAATTTGTGAAATCTGTGATGGTCACATTCAAAATGTGGGAATCTGTGTGGACACAGTCACCGTCTTATATGTAATCACAAGGTTCAGCTTCTCCTCACTGCTCCAGCATTACTAAACACAAGGGCAAACCTTTCTCTGAAACACTCCAGAGGCAGATGATTGTTGTTCTCTTTGATACTTGTCCCAAAGATGCACATGATTCAAATAATAAAAAAATACCTCTCAGGCCTTTGACAGCCAGCAGTATGGTAGACTGAAAGAGACATTATCCATACTGCTGTTTCATATGTGTTCATTTTCTTCATAGATTTCTTTAAAGCATTAGTGATGACATGAAGGTGGGCTCAGGAGAGTGCAGAGGAATATAAATGCCTGTGTCCAAACTGCAGAGAAGAATGTCAAAATTTGGACTTTTTCCACAAGTTATGTAAGAGTTAGAAAAACCCACTGGACCAGTGAAAGATGTCAGTTCAGCCAGATGTCAAGGTCATGATGATGGACACATTCAAAGCAAACAAGGGAATCATGCACAGACTGTCCACATTAAATACTGTGAGTGTGTGCTGTTTTTCTCGAGCTGTTTTAATACCTTAAAGAGAAAGTGTAAGTCTGTACAAATTCAATGGCTGAAAAGGATGAAACAGACAAACCTTTGTTTTTCCTCAGCTGTGAAATATTAATTTGAATGTGGGGGTAAAAGAAAACTAGAGAACCCACTACTTTGTGTGCGAGGTGTCCCGTTCGCCTGCAGCTGCTGTTTTCTTTCTAACAAACTGTCCTTGAGCCAAACTTATCTCTGCAGCTGTGGCCTCACAGGTGTGAACTCCTCGGTCGTCTTTGACTGGTAAACAGTCACCATTTTGCACATGATGAGCAGTTGAGATGATCCTTGGTGGTGTTGGTGTATCCGGACAGGATGAGGGAGCCGGGGTCTCTGTCGAGCACCGGGCTTTCCTCGTTGTTCAGAATGTGCTCCACCAAGCAGCGTGCTGCCTCCTCGATGTTCGTGTTTTCCTGAGGGAAGAGAAAACTTGCCAATCAGTCCACTTTGGTCCAGACTCATGTATATCAACAACCATTAGATGCTTGGCCACACACAAAAACAGCTTTGTCAATGGTGAGGTGACACACGGCCCCTGAACCGGCTCTACAACCACTGATGTGCAGACAGTATCATGATCACATAACGATGAGACTCATCGCTCCTAATCAATAACACTGCAACAGAAAACAGCACTAAAAATGTGTGTTTACCTTTGACAACTGGCCACAAACCATACACAGAAACCTCAGCCTCCTTATTCCTATATTATTACTTTACTCTTAGTGTTTCTGTAGTGTCCTTTTGTTTCCTTTTTTTCCTACATGTACAAATGCATACAACATATTCTTCCGTTAAATGGTTAGGGTTAATGCCGCATTTCAATTTAAATTCAGATTTAATACATGATTATGATGTCTGTGTGATGAATATATGATACATAATTTTGATGGTTTGATTTTAACCCAAACTCATTGTTTTAGTCTTAACATCAAGTCAGTTACCTTCTCGTTCCAGCAGTTAGGGGTAAATAAAACATTGCCTACAACCTCAGTTGTATATCACTTAATCTGTCAAGAATTTACAACATCTAATGTATCATCTCTGAATTTCTTCTCTGTTGTGTCCACAATGCTGCAGTTATTCCCTCCAAAGTAACATGTCCTGCATCTTCACTGTCATACCTTTGCGGAGGTCTCAAACCAGCCAACGAAGCCGTTCTCCCTGCAGAAGGAGTCGAGTTTAGGCTGCTGGGAACCCATCTGATCTGACTTGTTGGCCAAGAGTACAGCTGGAACTGGCCTCCCATGGTTAAGAGTCACCTTAAGAAAGAAGATTACAAACTGTCATCATATAATTTACGCTATGAACATTTCACATGGAAGATACCCCTTTCTTATTCATCTAGCATAAAGGTGTCAATATGCCTAAAAAGAACTAGTTTGTTCAGACCACATTCAAATGGCACTGTGAAAGCCCTTTGATGACCACACAGCTGGAGTCAGTGTCGAATCATCAGTTAAATCTTCAATAAGTTGGAGGCAGCAGCACAACAACTGTGTCACAGCTGCCTTTATAGTTCACTGTGCATTGACTTTGCCATTTTGCAGCACTGTTCACATGTTTAGTGAGGAATTTTAGTGGAGTCACAACATCCTGCAATGCACTGTGAAAAGTGATGAACTACTGAAGGTCACTAACCAAAGAATACCATGCTGCATTGCACTCACACTGCAACACAGAAAAACAATGCAGAGAAAACATTTTACCTATGATGCCACTGTCTAGTGAGCAGGGAGGAGAGAACGAGTGTGCTCTTACTCAACACTGTCACTTTACTGATGTGTTATAAGCAGTTGACAATGAGCTGAAACTTGCTTCTGTTTAAAACCCTGAACAGAGTTGCACATCTGTGTCATCATTCTAAGTATTTTGTTGATCTTTACATTTGAGATTGTTTATGCTATCTGTATACATGTGGATTGTCAGATATCACACTCACACACTTATCACACTTTTCTTTCTATATTGGACCTTCAAACCATGAATCCAATAAAATGATTAATCAAACAAAGTAGAAAGTATTTGAGTGATTATTGTTTATCTCTCTTAAGGCTTTTACAGAAACTAGGAATAAAATCTGAACAAAACTGAAATTTGCCAGGAGTCAGGAAGAACTTTAGACTAAAACTTAGTGATAGATGTGTGAAGAGCTGGTGCAACTGGTGACCACAATGAGCAGAAGACGTGAAATAACTTACAGAAAGTGACTGTGCATACAGTGGCCTTCACTGCCATTGCTAATGTAAAAAAGTTTTCCTTTTCAGCAGAGCTTTATTTCATTTGATGTGGCCCATAATGTACAGGTAAGTTAAGACAAGAGAGAGAGCCTCAGAGTCAAAGCCTCTCAATCAGGTGTAGGCCACAGGTGAATTAACTGCAGCACACTGAGCTCTCGTCTGACCTTGGAGTCCAGATCATCCTTCCATTTTAGCACGGCATCGAACGTGGAGGCCCTTGTCACGTCAAACACCACTAGTGCCCCCACCGCCTCCCGGTAATAGACACGAGTCATGTTCCCATACCGCTCCTGTCCTGGGACACATGGACAACCACCAGACACGCAGGCATATTTACGTACAGACACCTTTGACATGCATATAATCAAATCAACTCACAGCATGGTATATCAGTGGCAAATAGTGCGAGTGTCTGTGTGTGCGTGTGTTTATTCTACAGTAGCTGCCATCATGTGACTGATATTATGAGCATGGGATCACTTGAGTCACAGCCAGGCACAAGATCTACATTCCTCAACCAGGCTTCAAATGACAGGGAGGGACCAGGCATCCAGTGACCAGACACACAATTCACTGTGAAAAATCCCCATCTGCTCAAGTTCACGTTTGTAAGTCCTAAAGTAAAGAGTCCAGTTCATGTACTGGAACCTCACTGCACTTTTATAAAAGCAGACGTTTAGGATGTTTCACAGCACTGTCGATGTGTTCATGCATCTCTACAGCTCTGACATTCACTAGATGAATAATGAAATTGTGAAGATGGACAGACCTGCTATGTCCCATAGTTGTAGCCGGATCACAGTGTCATTGTTCCACTGCAGCACTTTCAGGGCGAAGTCCACACCAATGGTGGCTCGATAGTGTTGGGAGAAGATCTGATGGACGTACCGTTTGATGATGGATGTTTTTCCAACTCCCAAGTCCCCAATGACCAAGACCTTGAACAAAAGCTCCTGCTGCATGGCTGCAGCTCTGCAGATACAAAAACCCTCCTCAGTAGAGTTCTGAAAACTTTAAGAAAGGTGCAGATACACAGGTTCCACAGCCAAACTTTGGACTGGTCAGATGGTAGTCACAGTAGAAAAGATCTTAGAAACAAAACATTTTCTTTCCTCCAAGAAAATAAATATTAAGATCCAAAATCACTGAGAAAGAAGCATCAAGGGTTGCTGTAATGCTCCACACAACCCAGGCTGAATCAGGTCACTGGGCAGGCAGCAACTTCAGCACAGCAGCTTATAAAATGTGGTGCATTCAGGGACTCCTTGTAAACTTGAGGCTCAGTATCAATACCGCTGTACTGCAAAATTTGCATAAAATGTATCCAGCCTAGTTTATGATACATTATGCTGGGTAATCAGAATTTTATTATTAAAGATGTTTGAGACTATTTCAAGCACTTTATTAAATTAAACTAGTGTCAGATCATTCAGTTTTAGTAACCAGTCATTTTATAGGCTTTGAGTACAGATTGTAACTGTAACAAATAATCATGTTATAATCATATCTATAGACACTGATCAGAGGTAACAACTATATTTGTCGGATGAATGTAGTTAACTTCATGAATCACATAAAGGAAATATATAACACTAAGCTCTGGCTACTTAATGACAGTTTCTTAAATTTGTCACATCTTATTTTCACATGATTGTATCTTGATATTTTTTAATCCATGTAGTGAACTCCATCATCTGAACCAAATCCTCAGTAGTCTGACTACATTTATTAATCACTGTGCACTGCAACATACTGGTGATGAATAATGGTGAACACAGGTTCACCAATACAAACCAGGTCAGAGGTCACAGGTTGATGAAGGTTTGAAAGAAAAAAATGGAAGCACCTGCAATAGAGAATGCTCTTGTTCATACATGCAATACGTGCGCGCACATGTGCCAGCATATATTCACACCAACCCCTAACAGTCCTCTCACTGCTTTGAGGTGTGTTTATGTGGTGGAAGCGGGTGCGAGTGTGTGTGTATGTGTAGTGTGTGTTGTCAACAATGCCACCTGAGATTTCAACCCAGGAAATAGCCATACAAGGCCAACACAGATTTGACGATCACACCAGGGCCAGAGGATGATACAAAGGAAATAGAATTTTATTGACAAATTTATTAAAATGACTTTAAATGAATGGGGGTGATGAGCTGACTGACCAAAGGATTGGGGGGGGGGGGGGGTGCCCAGATGGAGCCACCACACTGGCAAAGAAAACAAACAAACAAACAAACAAAAAAAAAAGGACCAACTAGGGGTCTGCTGTTCGAAAGTAGAATAAAGATATCCAGGATAAGTGGAAAAGCCAGGTTAGACAAAGTCTCATAAGTCCACCCTGGTTTAATTGGTTGTTTGAGGGGCGGCTTTGTCAAGCCAGGTGCAACTAATTCGAGTAAGTGCATGGCCACGGCTTCCTTCAGTAGACCACAGAGGTTGATCACAGATTCACAGATGAGAAGACAGGTGTGGCTACTTTCTTCGAATGAACAGTGGATCTTAACACTGACTTAAGGTGTCACACCTCTTATAAAAGCAAGCACTGCCGATGGCATAAAGCAGCGGCAGATGCACGGCGGAGGACAGACTGATTAAAGTAATCCAAAACTATATAATCCCTCATAATCACAATTCAAATTCCTTTCACAAATTAACAATTGTGCTCTTTGCTTTAATGATAAGCCGTGGAAATTGATCCATTGCACAAATGTCTTATAATGTAAAGTAACAGTCATACAGCAAGTGGTCAAAAGGTCAAAATTGAATATAAGAACATTATGCAGTCTGGTGCTTGAATAAATTACTGATAATGTTTAAATAAGATATGTGAATTCTTTGGAAGGATCCTGCTCACACATTAATTTTATTCTTATTTTCTTTGAAGAGCATTTAGTCTTTACAGGTGAAATGGAGAGGACACGCGCAGCTTACTTTTCCCTGAATGAGCAACAGCTCTTAATGGAGACATAAGAGGTTAAACATTTGATCAATAAAAAGGGTAACACTGTTGCTATAATAAAAATACGGGAGCATGTGCGGCAGACAATTTCAGACCGACTCAATGTGTAAGTAATCTGAAACAATACACTTCAAGCGCCAATGAAACCAACATATCCCAGCTTAATCCCTTATCTAGGTTTTGAGCAACAGGTCCCAGGGCTGCAGGGGCGGAGCTAAGGCGGCTGGGAACTCCAAACTATAAACCACCAGTGCACTGCAACAGAGACTGTGTGAAAACACCACCAGGGAGGAGCTGATGCTCACCAGGCCTCAGTACCTGTTGTGAATAAAGAAAAGAAAATTAACACAACGCACAGTGTGGGGACATGTGGGTCATACACAGTTACAAAGAAAACAGGAACACAAATATAATGCCAGAAGGAACCAACAACATAAACAGAAATAATTTATCTCTCTCCCACACACACACACACAGGAAACCAACAACAAATTCAACCTACAACTGAGGAGATTAGGGAAATTAACCAGGGGAACGCAAACCTAATATAAACCAACTAAAGATAATCAAAATATTAAACAAGAAAAATAAATTTAAACCAAACTCAACTACCACAAATAACAAAACAATCCAACTCCTAACAAGAAAGTGCACAGCTACAGAGAAGTGTCACAAGTGTGGCAAACAAACACGAGAGGCCTACCTCTGAGCTCTACAGCACACTGTGACGCGCCCCCAGGACTTCCCTCTTCCTCCGGCCCACTGTCGCTCACAGCGCTGTAACGGAACGAGATACCAACACACCTGGTTTTAATTGTGCGGCTCTGCCCAACAATTAACAGTGCGTGAACTGGGTCAGCGCCATGCAGTGGCCGGGAGGGGGATGGATCACCCGGTCACATTTAGTTTTGCAGACGCTTAGTTGTAATTTGACTCAAGGGCGGCGGATCGGACTACGTGTAGACGTAACTCACAGGCGGCCACATTGGGTCAGGCAACTTGCTCTGACGCTGCGGTAGATGGTGATCCAGTCACCTGCACTAAAAAAAAAAAAAAAAACAATTCTTAACTCTGTGGAATTTTGTCTGTATAGAGACATTACTTTAGCAATTTGCATAATGTTTCTATAATGTTACTTCCATAGAGAAGTACATGATTTACATTATTCGTAATTTTAAGTTTGCAGTATCATAACTTCCGTCTGACGGTTATAACAAACCAAAGCGTTTGAAAATCGGGCAAAAACTGAGCAGGTTCTGGTTATTGTAGAAGCACCAGAAGCTTAATGTTCTGAGCGAGCGAGTTGCCTGACCCAAGATGGCCGCCGTGTGGCGACGCCGTGTCATTGGGCAGCAACGTGAGGTGAATTATCTAGTCCTCTTATATATATCTATGGTTTGACTATTGAGTTTAAAAAAAAAAAAAATTTTCAAGACAAAATATTGATAATAATACTGACATAATACTGTTATAATACTGATATCAATATTGATCTACATGCCATGAGAAAAATAAATAATCATTTATTTAAATGTCATTTTGGATTCTTTTTTTTCTTTTTTATATCTCATATTTGTTTTTACTGTTCTGTGTTATATTTTAAAATAAATTAATTAATAAATAAGCCACCTGTCATTTTTCTTTAACCTACAGTATATGAAGGAAGCATCCTGGGGATTGTTGCTGCGCCTCTCTACCTACAGTTACGGTAATGGTGCTGATGAGGTCGAGGAGGAGATGTGTGATGCTGCTGTTGTGTCTTGCTGCCATTTCATCAGCGGATCATCACGGAGACATCAAGAGTCTGGCTCAGATGAACCAGCAGCTTAAGCTTCACTCTCACCAAGTGTTATTGTCATTTACAAAACAGCTCAAAGGGCGACATTATCAAACAGACTGCAGGCCTGTTTGATAATATGATGCTAATGGAGAGCAGCTGCTGTGAGCAACACCACTGCTAGTCTGGAACAAATAAACATGGACACAGGCTTTGTTTTGTCCACATTCTGAACTCTGAACCTCAAGGTAGGTAATCGTCTGTGGTTTTCTGAATTATTGTCCCGAATGTTATTTATTTAGGTTAGGAAGCTCATAAATGTCATTAGAATATGAAGGCTGGGCCTCACTGTTTGCTCTAAAGTTGGTGGAATTCAGTTTAGGCTGTCACTCAAGGCCTTTGAGGAATCAGTATCAAACATCTGTATCGACCAGGCGTCACGTCCTGGAGCCTCTGCTCACTATCAGCTAATTTCTGGCCTGATTCAAGGCCTCACTGAGTCGTATTGCTGTCTAACAACCAGTCTGCTGCCACATGGGGGATGACTACACCAGTGTTTATTGAGTTGAAGAGGAGTGGCCTCCCCTCCCTCCCTCCCTTGCCTCTAATTAGATCACCCCACTGTAACTGTGGACTCTGAACAGAGCCGAGGGGATTTGAGCCTCATGTTAGGCTGAGACTCATCCATGTGGTCAACACAGATGGGTTAATGGATTGATTTAATGCATCCTCTGACAACAGTTAACTGTAGAAACTTTATGGCTATCTATCAAATGAAGGTCAGTTTTTCAATTTGAATCCACTTTCTTCTCCTTCCAGTGTTACCATTTTTCTGATGGTTTCCATTTTCAGATGTGGGGACTTGATACTTGTCTTTGTCATATATCACAGTAAAGTGACAAAATGTGTGAAACTCCAATATGATGGTGACTGAGTGATTTGCTCTGTTTTGCCACAGATTTTATTCACATGAGAGATGGAGACGATATGGCTTTATCAGTTTCGCCTTATCGTCATCGGAGACTCCACTGTCGGAAAGTCCTGTCTGATCCGGAGATTCACTGAGGGCCGATTCGCCCAGGTGTCAGACCCCACGGTAGGCGTGGACTTCTTCTCCCGTCTGGTGGAAATAGAACCAGGCAAAAGAATCAAACTCCAAATCTGGGACACAGCAGGACAGGAGAGGTTCAGGTACTCCATGGACACTGTGGAGTCAAGTGCACTGGTCTATGTCTGACAGGCAGCATTACGCGTACTTACTATCTATCTATCTATCAATCTATCTATCTATCTATCTATCCAGGTCCATCACCAGGGCTTACTACCGTAATTCAGTGGGCGGTCTCCTACTCTTTGACATCACAAACCGCAGATCTTTCCAGAATGTCCATAACTGGCTGGAGGAGGCCCAGAGCCACGTCCAGCCTCACAGCATCGTCTTCCTGCTAGTTGGCCACAAGTGTGACCTAGAGGCCCAGCGTCAGGTGACCCAGCAGGAGGCTGAGAAGATGGCAGGAGCCTTCGGGATGCGCTATGTGGAGACGTCGGCACGGGATGCCATCAACGTAGAGAAGGTGTGGATGTTATTTTAATTTTTCTTTACACATTATGAACTGAAACCAATGATTATTGAATGATTAAATGAAGAATTGATTGAATCATTTTTACTTAAAGTAAAAATGTGAGGTATCTATCAGAACGCATTTTCTGTTATTTACCTCAGGCCTTTGTGGATTTGACGAGGGACATCTTTGACCAGGTGCGGAGCGGGGACATCAAAATCCAGGATGGTTGGGAGGGTGTCAAGAGTGGATTTGTCCCCAACACTGTCCATTCCTCTGAGGAGGTGACCAAAGGCACCCGCCAGTGTTTCTGCTGATCCTCCTGCTGCAGCGATTGATGACAGGTAGTAAATACTTGAGTGGACTTGTCTGTAGGAAACCTGTCTTTAGCCATGGCTGCACTCAGGTCAGATTTGTGGAACTCATAATACTTCCCTGCAGACTCTGACTCAGTCTTTCGGGTGCCTGTGTTACAGCTCTGTCCAAACTTTATTGATAATCCCAACGGGCATAGAAGCACAAGAAGCATCCTAACCCCATCACTGTTTAGTGTGCATGTGTGTGTGATTGTATTAAGCCTCAGCTCTTTCCAACACTGCAGCTTTACTCCACTTCCAATCGTTCCTCATGTGTACAGTCATATTCTTACTCCACATCTCTGTCAGCTTAGTGTCTTCATGCTTATTTTAATGTCTGTCTGAATCAGTAATGCCAAGACTGAGCCATGCCACTCTCTGTTCATGCATAATACTCAGTGTATCTGCAGCCCTGTATGGACTATATCCAGAGACAGAAAGAGATCTTCCCTGATGCATTAAAATCCAAGAAGGTGGAGGAAAATAAGCGTGAATCAAATTTAACCAAAGTTTGATTTTTGCGTGTTTCAATGCTGGACAAATAGTTTGCACACTAAATCGTACATTTGTTGAAAAGAAGACACAGTGTAAGTGCTGAAGGTCATAATATGAATAAAGTGAGACATATTATTTCATCACTCTCATTTGGATAATAACAGTTTGATTGGTATTATTTTTATTTTCACATGAACACAATCATTCAAGAACATATTAGAAACAGTAGAAAATGCCCATACTCACCCAGCTGGTTAATCTGGTGGAGGAGATGATTGGATTAAATTTTGTTGTGCCTTGCTGCATATGTTTGTTAATGGGGCAAATGATTACATTAAACCTCTGTTAGCATCCTGTTAGCTAGCATTACCATAACCCCAACCTGAACACAGAGACATCTTTAAAACGCAGCTGAGATTAACCAGCTAACATTTGCTGCACTGTGGAATAAACTAAAGTCACAACTGGTTTATTAATAACTAACCAATGTTCAGGAGGAGTCTGTTGGGAACTCAAAGACTCTTCTAATCACCTGGATGAGAAAGATTTTTATGTTGTAGCTACCAGCTAACAGGTGCTAATGTGTCATTATGAGAATAAAAAGAAACATAAATAAAATTATAAATGAAAAAAATTCAATTGATGTTTTTTTTTTTTATTTATATTTATATTTTATTTAGCTAGCTGTAATATTTTACATAATTTGTGTGATTCTTTAATTCACGTCTGTAATATTGAACACTTTGCTGGTTCATGCTTTTGAAAACTGAATTTGAATATGGAGCTTACTCTTTAATATTACACACCAACAGCTCTTCTCACACACAGTCCATTTATACATTCAATCATATCCATACATATAATCAATGCATGCTTCCATTTTAGGTGAAATTTTCCAAAGAAAGAAAAGAAGATTTATTTTTGATATGATGTAAATAGCCGTTTCACTTGGGACTTGGGATCTGATCAGAAAGAGCAGAGTGAATGAAGGAAATGTTGTTGCTCAAACGTGGACAGTGTGTGTTCACCATGTGAACGTCTTCGGACCTGATTCAGCTCACACTGATGCCACTGTTACTGCGTCTGGAGTTAGAGGTCAGAGGGTATTTTTCGAGTGCCTTTTGGAGGAAAAGGTGCCTCAGCACGCAGCCAACTTCCTGTCCATATTCACAACTGTGTGTCCATCTTGTGAATGAGGTGGGGAAACACATTGATATTGTGTTACTCAACCTGTAAATAATTTATTTAAACCCAACCCTGACTAAGTTGACTGTTCAGTGTGTCCTCAATAAGAAATGCCTGGAAACATGAATAAAGATTCGCCTCAATGCAAAGACTGTGCTGCTTTTTTCCCATGACACAGTAGTAATATTTTGGGGGCAAGTAAACTGTTGGTGTAGTACTGCATGTGACCAATAGAGGGCTACACTGTGTGGAGAAGAGGCTGTGGTGAAAAAAGCGAAGGGAGTGGCTCTGTCCTCCTGAGGAAATTTTGTTCACATTAAGACAGTTACACAAGATAAAGGACAGATAGAAGAGCTGATGCTGTGAAAACTTCACAGAAGAAGAAGAAGGAGGAGAAGAAGAAGAAAGAAGACAACAGTTTATATATATATATAGCACATCTTTTGCCAAGGGAAACTCAATGAGCTTCACATTTGAAAGAAGGGTTAGGGTTATTTAACTGTTCAAAATGTGGATTGTTTCCACCAAGAAATACAAAAATATCATTTTAATGACTCATACTGACACTATGAAGAGGAGGCTGTAGACGCACGTTGTACACGAGTGGATGTAAAGATTTTATTTGTTTAATGCTTGTGGTGCAGGGTTAGTTAGAAGCTGCAAACAGAGTAACAGCCTAAAGGTTTAAGTCATGCTGTAACTTGCACAGATTACATTATTGACATGTTCATTTAGTGAGTCACTGGTGACTCATTGTAAAACCTGTTAGGTGGCATCGGCAACAGTGTCAGAAGAAGACGCCTCCTTACATTAGAACGAGTTTCTGGATATAACAAAGGCTTTCAGTCTGCTCCAAGCATGAATCATGTTTTATTAAAAAAAAAAAAAAGAAAGAAAAAGAAATACTGAAAATACAGCTCATTTTATACACGATAGTCATATATACACAATATAAAAACAGACAATAAATCATTGCTGTTAATGAGACAGCAGAGAGGGGAGATGATCACGTTGATGTTTGAAAGGCACGGGGGCTGTAGGCAGAGATGTGAGCAAACGCCTCAGTCACATCATATTAACCATAATTCACCTTCATCACTGACAGACGTTGAACAGTGAGATCAGCCCTGGAGCCTTTTCAGGCAGAGACGATTGTCGTTCAGGCACCAGGTCGTAGATTGGCATTATCTACAGACACTGGCTGAATCCAAATCCTCCAAAGAGAAGGTCTTTAACACCTGGAGATGATCAGACACCTTTGTAAAAAAGTGTAAATGCTTCAGTAACGACTCCATCAGGACCATTTTATCTGAGACTTGAATTTCAGCAGCTCAAGTGTGACATGAAACGCCTTCAAGTCTAAGTTACAAAGACCATCTCTCACCTAATTATACTCCAGGCCATTGTACAATTTACACCATTATACAAACAAAAGATACAATTTTAAACAATTACTGTACACTCTACAGTAAAGCACTTTTCTAGACAAACAAAAGCCACTATTAACAATAAGTTAGCATCATGACTCTGGGGAGGGGGTGGGTAAAAAAACTTTTAAAATTACACAATTTAGAGACCAGCTTTAAGTGGTCATTACTTATTTTGGAAAAGCACAAAAATTAAACCATTTGGGGACAAAGAAAAGACAATAAAACAACAACTCTAAAACATGTACATCAAAAGATTAAAAGAGATGAATATCTAGAATATTGAGATTGATATGAAAAGGAAAAAAAACAAACAACACTATCCCAGACAAACAAATACTTTAAACATTTAAATATTAACAGTTCTATCAGAAAATGTAAATACAGTAGTAAAAATAAAAGTGATGGGAGCTCAACAGACGAAGCTGCCAAGAACAAGTTTCAATTGAAACTAAACAAGAACCTTTGTGAAAAAACCTCTGGTCTTTTCACAAGGAAGTCAAACAAATGTAGTGGTGGTTATACACTGACCTGGTGGAGAAACACCTGCAGCTCTCACTGCACTGGATTCAACAGGTGAACTGACTGTTCACGGTGTCGTTTGACCCATTAGAGGAGAACTTGTTTCCTAAATGTAAATCTGTTCTTAGATCTGCACAAATCTGACAAAGCTACTAAAAGATGAAGTAAATGGATGAAATTTAGAATTAGCAGATGTCAAACAAAATTTTCCATGGCTGCTGTTTCCCTGCAGCACGATGGAGAAGAGATTTCCTGTGCTGTGGTTCATTTCAAGGCTTCATTGCTCAAGAAGTTGCTTGTTGCCTGGAGGGGTGGGGTAGTGTTTTTAAAGAAATCATATGTCCCTCAGCCTTTGACTGATGTGACCTCACAATGAACCACAGCCTCATTTCGACCCTGTTGACAAACAAACAAGCAACTCTAATTCTCTCCTCTACCGAGCGGTGGTGTTGGTCCGTTTGATTCAAACATCTAGACCACGGTGAAGATGCTGCTTTAAGATATTATTTTTAGTGATGAACTCATTTGTCCTCAAAGCCTCAGCAAAATAAAAACAGAGGAGACTAAACAGCTCAAGTGTAACATGTTTCCAGGTAACGGCTTCAAATAAAGAAAAGAAATGAACAGAACCTCATCAATCAGTTAATTGGGTCCATCGATAGCATGTTAAAGGCAGGTAAATGTCTCCAGAGGGAGAACAAACAGATTCAAACTGACACATGGTTCTGTCACAGTGTCTGTCAAGTTAATCAGCCTCCAAGTCAGAGGTAAGATGTGTGTGGTTGTCTTGCCTCTCCTCCTTTACCCTGGCTGTTCCAGGCTGCTTACACTGCAGCCTTTGGCCTGAACCAGTGTAGCTGCTCTGCAACATCTCCTGGTCCAGATGAGGGGGGGGGTGTATCAGGGGTTGCTGCCAGCCTCCACATCACTGTCGTCAGGAGCACCTTTGTAAATTGGACTCTTGCTCTGCAGCGCAGGCTCATATTTACGTGGGGACGACCTGTTGGCAGCTTCACTGCTGTTCTGAATACCATAGAGGAAGTAGATAGCAAAGCCTGGAGTTGGGGGGACAGAGATAGCAGGAAGTTACTACAATTACATCATGGACATGAAGCAGTAGGAGCCAAAGCAGCACAGTTCAAACGTACCAATAATCATCCAAACAGTGAAGCGGCACCATGTGCCCAGGTCCAGCTGCATCATGAGGTAGATGTTAACGAAAACACTGAAGAGGGGCAACCAGGGCAGAAGGGGCACCTGAAGATGACAAAGTCACAATCATGTGATTTCCAAATGGACCTGGCTCTGCTCTGACAGAACAACATGTCCCAAAATAACATCAGAAATAAGATGTGGATTTCTAAGCTGCAAAGTCAGCATCAGTGTGTTACCTTGAAGGTGAGAGCCTCTTTGCTCTCAGGCTGCCTGCAGATGATGACGAAGCAGACGCCACAGAGCAGAGCCAGAACCACGCAGGGAACCACAACAGCCGCGTGTCCGGACAGCAGCTCAGTCAGGCAGTTGGCCAGGATGACACACAGGATGGTGATGAGGATGGCTGCACAGAGAAATATTTGTCTTATTCTCACATTGCTTAGCTGGGAGGGGTCCCGCCCCTGAACCCTCCTCTGGGAACTTACAGATGATAGCAGTGGTGGCATAGACGATGTTCCCCGACATCTGGGTCGGCGTCTTTCCGCTCGGGCAGAACAGCAGTTTGAAGGTGAAGGTCTCTCGGAGCGGCCTCTCCTCTGCCTCCATGCCATACTCATCTCCACTGTCACCTCCGTTCATGACCACCTTCTCTCCCTCCACCTGCTCCATTAGCTTCTCCATCTGGCTGGATGAGGACAGGGAGCCTGGCTGGTACCTGTGGAGGCAGGGAAGTTTTCAATATGTTCACAGATGCTGTGTAAAATATTTTCATACAATTTCTTTAAAGAACTGTATGAGTATGAGATCACAGCCTTTTGAGAGCGAGCGTCAAGCTTCTGTGACCTTTGCACTTTAGTTGAAAATGATATATTAATATTTCCCTTTACTCTTCTATTGCTGCTGCCTAGTACCAGATTAAGAGTGTGTTTACCTGAGGATGAGGACGCAGATGGCCACTAAGGAGTATGCCAATAGGGTCCCAATAGACATGAGGTCAACCAGAGCTGCCAGGTCAAACAGGAAGGCCATGAGAGCTAAAAGGAGATGACAACCAGATCTCTAATTTATACAGAAACACAATCTCCACGTTTGAAAAAGGAACAAAGAAATGCTTCAGCAATTCTGACTTTGCCATGAAGGCATTGAGCAGGAGACACTGAAGTCTCCATAGTCTTCAAACAGACACAGCAACAGTCTGTCAGTTTGAAGAAAATCATGAAAAAGGCACAGACGGACACAAATGTGAGTTTACCTGCAACAACACCAGAGGCGATGGTGGCCAGCAGAGGGGTCTTGGTGCGGGTGTTCATCCTAGACAAGACCCGGAACAGCAGCCCATCTTCTGCCATGGCGTAGATGACACGAGGCATCGGAAACATGGAGCCCAGGAGACTGAGAGAGGATCAGTTAGTACAATGTCTGAAGTTGCCGTGGGAGAGACTTACAGTGATATACAAGACAACTACTTCCTTCCTCACCTGGTGGACAGAGCGCAGAGAGAGCCCACAGCCACGATGTACCTGGCCGGAGCCCAGCCCACGTAGCTGAAGGCCTCGGGCAGAGGACTGTCTGTGTTCAGCTCGTAGTATGGCATCATCAGGGTGAGAGCGGCTGACACGCCGAAGTAGGCAAAGAAACAGATCAGCAGTGAGGCCACGATGCCGACGGGGATGGATCGCATGGGGTTCTTGGCTTCTTCACCTGGGGAGAGCAAAACAGCAAAAACATTTCAGCCAATTGTCACTTTCATGTGCAGTTTTAACAGGGTCAGGGTCAGCCACATGACCACAGTGGACGGAGACAATTCATGCAAATGAGGCAAATGACTAAATTAGATGGGTACCAAACAAGATACTCAGCAGTGTCCGCTGAACACACAAACTATGAAACGTGTGTGATTCATTATCATCTCAAAGGTCAAGAGCTTATTCATATCACCATGACCTGCACAGGTGTTGATTTCTGGTTCACAAACAACCAAACATGGGAAGAATTTCACGGTCTGTGCTTTGATTTCATGATGCTGTTTGAACAAAATCACTCACTTGTTGTGGCAATGCAGTCGAAGCCCACAAACGCATAGAAGCAGGTGGCGGCTCCAGACAGAATCCCACTGAGGCCAAACGGAGCAAAGCCGCCCTTGCCAAACTCCTCCTCGGTTCTGGAGGGGCAGAGGACAACATAATTGGTTTACAGGCCGAGAAGAACAATCAAACACAGAGAAGAGTAAAATTTGGTTTTAGATACTGACGGAAAAGGTTTGCTGGTGTTGGTTCCGTTTTTGTAGCCAATGTAGTCATTTTCTGTCAGGTTCCAGTTGGCCGCGTCCCCTTTGACAAAGCCAGAGATGATAACAAAGCCCAGAACCACCAGGTTGATGCCTGTGAAGATCTTATTGACCAGAGCAGACTCGCTCACGCCGAAGGCCAAAAGTCCTGCAGGTCGGAGGAGACAGGGAGAGGTCACATTTCATGTGGGTGGAGGATGTTTGCATACTTCACCACATTCTTCATACCATCAGCTGCACTCACACACCTGAGGCCTGTATCGCAAAGCAGGATTACCAGTTTAGTGGGATAACTTCAGGTTTAACCACGAAGCTATCACGAAGCTGGATTTATTCTTATTGAGGTAAGTTACCATGGTAACTTGCTCTGAACGGCTAACCTGTCTGATGTTCAAAACAACCATTAAGACATTCCATGAATGCCCTTATTTTGAAATCCCAGTACCAGAGGTGTAAGGTAACAACTATGGTTACTGTTACCAAGGAGACGGCACTCATCGGCACTCATAACTGTGATTGGTCTGCTGCCTTGGAACCTGCCCTTTATACGTGCGCGTTTACCGATTCACATAAGACAAATCTGGGTGGAGTTACCGATAGAGATGCAAATTCGGCCACCGAGAATTTTCGGCCGAAAATGGCCAAAAAAGGCATTTTCGGTTTTCGGCCGAAAGGCTTTAATCACCGAAACAACGCGGCCGAAACAGGATGTTGTAATGAGGCAAGCAAAAACCTGCCGCAAAATGCCGACATCGGTATCAGCGAGTACTGTAGTCCAGGCACCGGTCCGATAGCACGTGTTTACCAGTTAGCTCCGTTAGCGCGGCTTCAGTCCAACTCTGGAGCGATCCCTTTACAAAGTGAAATGAGCAGCGCTACAAATAACCCGCGTACCTGTGTACAGCGTACCTGTGTACAGCGTACGTGTACATGTGTACAGCGTACATGCGTACATGTGTACAGCGTACATGCGTACATGTGTACAGCGTGCATGCGTACCTGTGTACATGTGTACATGTGTACAGCGTGCATGCGTACCTGTGTACAGCGTACATGCGTACATGTGTACAGCGTACATGTGTACATGTGTACAGCGTACATGTGTACAGCGTACGTGTGTACATGTGTACAGCGTACATGTGTACCTGTGTACAGCGTACATGTGTACATGTGTACAGCGTACGCGTACATGTGTACAGCGTACATGTGTACATGTGTACAGCGTACATGTGTACAGCGTACATGTGTACCTGTGTACAGCGTACATGTGTACAGCGTACATGTGTACATGTGTACAGCGTACGTGTACATGTGTACAGCGTGCATGCGTACCTGTGTACAGCGTACATGTGTACAGCGTACATGTGTACATGTGTACAGCGTACATGTGTACATGTGTACAGCGTACATGTGTACAGCGTACATGTGTACCTGTGTACAGCGTACATGTGTACAGCGTACATGTGTACCTGTGTACAGCGTACGTGTACATGTGTACAGCGTACCTGTGTACAGCGTACGTGTACATGTGTACAGCGTGCATGCGTACCTGTGTACAGCGTACATGTGTACATGTGTACAGCGTACGTGTACATGTGTACAGCGTACCTGTGTACAGCGTACGTGTACATGTGTACAGCGTGCATGCGTACCTGTGTACAGCGTACATGTGTACCTGTGTACAGCGTACCTGTGTAGCGTGCGTTGTTAAAGTTTAGCGTTACTTCTCAGAGTTTTCTTCTCACAACCGGGAGTCCTGTAAACATGACGTACCGCTCGTATTTTCCGGTGAGTCGTCATGGCAACATGACGGTCTGTCAGTGGTGCTGCGTTTGGAAAACAAATGTGCGTACGAGCCCAAAAATGAAAGAACATATCACTGTATACAGCCAGTATGTGTGAAGACATGCTGCTACTGCACTTAAGTTTATGTATATTTATATAACATTTAACTTTACAACCTTTCAGCAGCCAGTAATAGGCCAGTCAGTTATAGGCCTGTTGGTTATTATTAGAGGTAAAATTTTATTTTATTTTATTCTACATTGTTGGAATGTCAGTGCTAATAAATATTTTCATAGTATTGTAATTGATTTCTTTGAAGCATGAATATTAATTTATGCAATTATGATGCATTGATTTTAGCGAGGTCAGTACACAGTCATAGCCATAAACGCAATGGTAGGCCTACTAAAAATTAACATAAGTCATTTTGGTGTTTCGGTATGCGGCCAACTGTTTACTCATTTACCGCTTGTCCAGACTGCCTTTGTTGTGGATAGGTTCAGCTGGATAGGTTGGGAGTAACCCCGGGTAAGTTGAGCTCACTTCGTGATATAGGCCTCCGGTTTTAATCAAATACCAACAACAGCTACGTTGACTCCAGTAATGTAACTGATGCCCAGTTTATATAACAGCATTTCATTTCATGCAGTTTCACTGGAATTTTATTGACAAAAATCAAATGGGTGACCAAAGCTCAGCAGTGTTGGTGAAATAAGCCTCTGTCCCAGGTGAGAGCAGGTCAACCACCTTCAAGTATTTCACAGTTTAGGGTGATTTTTTTTCCTCCCTGCCTTCGTTCTATCCGTGTGGCCAACCACAGAGCATAATGAGGGCTGGACTCACCGGTGAGCAGCAGGACCAGGATGAGCGCGAACAGGTCGGGGTACTCTGCCAGCACGCCCCCTGGTACTTTCATTGCCATAGAGGCTTTAAAGAAGCCAGAGATCTTCTGTTCAACCAGGTTGTCGAAGGTTGAGCTCCAGGCCCGGGCCACACTAGCCGTACCTACGTAGACAGGACAGAAGAGGAGCGCTGCCTTTAGTCTTACTGCAGATTTCAGCATTGAAAACTGTATTAAACTGATTGTTTCTGCTGCATCATGAAAAAGCTCTGAAACTCTAGAAGAACTCACCTATCACATAGGAGAGGATGAGGTTCCACCCTGTGATGAAGGCCCAGATCTCTCCAACAGTCACATAGCTGTACAGGTAAGCAGAACCTGTTTTAGGAACACGGGCACCAAATTCAGCATAGCACAGGCCGGCCAACATGGAGGACAGAGCGGCGATGAGGAAGCAGAGGACAATAGCAGGTCCAGCTTTCTCTCGGGCGACCTCCCCAGCGAGGACATAAACACCAGCGCCAAGTGTGGAGCCCACCCCCAAGGCAATGAGGTCTAGGGTGGACAGGCAGCGGGCGAACCGGGTCTCTTCACCTGAGCAGTCTAAGGCCCGGCGACGCAGCAGGATTTTACCAAAGTTGGTCAGCTTGGCGGCCATAGTGAGACAGTGGGGGGGGGGGGCTGAGGGTAAGGTCAGTGTGGCTATGTGTTTGAAATCCTTTTAGTGTGTGTGTGACACAGCTTCACAGTAACACGTGTGAGTAGACGGCTATGTTGTAGGAAGACCAACAACTTGTTTACGATTGGTTCACTGGAGAAGGTGTGTTCACACTTGGGTTTACTGAAGCAGGCAGAACAGGAAGTGGCAGGTCTGTGGGCACAGGATTCTGCAGTAGAGGATTAGAGCCTGTGAAGAAACAAGAAAACAGAGAACTATTCAGTGATCGCCAAAGCTTACATCTCCCTGTGCACTGAGATTATTCCATCCTTTCTTCCAACAGTCAACGTTATCCAGGAAAAGGTGCAGGGAAACTGAGGTAGAGATTAAAGAAACAAGCAGCGTGCCACTCTCTGGGTCAGGTTCAGGCTGTCTGGCCCGGACAAAGACACTTAACAGGTTTGAGAAAGTGGCACCAGAGATGTTGGAAACTTTCCTGGAATATTGTTCTCCTCAGCAAAGAGGACAGACTCGGTGGGCAGGTGTGGAGAGACAATAAAGAAAAAAAAACATTTCACTTCATGAGAACCTGTATAAATACCAGTTACACAACTTCCAGGAATTCATACTTCACCCTAGTAACACTTCGTGACACGCAGTGAGACCACATACGGACTGAAAGCCTACAACTATCCTACTAGGCTACAATCTAATCTTAATTTAATAATACATAATACACAAACCTATGAAAACAGTAGGACTCCTGCCCTAATTCCCCACCACTCCCTGACTGTGTGAGGCCACTCTACAGCCTGTGTCAGGTTGTTTCAGTAAATACAGGCGAACAGGGAGAAGCCTGGGAAAGTCAGAGGCTGTGAACAGACTGTACGGTTGAATTCTGCAAACTAATAACAGTGTGTGTGTGTGTGTGTGTGTGTGTGTTGGGTGGGGTGAGGACACAACGAACCAGCAACAGATACTGTAAGCCAGCTGCACTGGGAAAAGGTTGATACACAGATAAAATAAACCTGACCTTTATCCTACATTAAAAGAAACACACAGAACTCAAGATATTTACACACACACACACACACACACACACACACACACACACACACACACTCATACCAGGCCAAGGACAGATACAAGGCGTTTGTCTCTGTCAGAGTGTGTATCTAATGATGCTGCAATGTAACAGGTGAGAGGCCACAGGTTAATGAACTGTCGGGTCTTTTGTGGCCATGCAGTTTGCACACACACCAGCACACACGTGCCTCAGAGAAAGATATTCATTTCCAATTCATTTTTTATATTAAAGTAATCATCAGTAGCTCCAGGTTTGTGTTTGTTGAGCTCATATAAAACAGTTTTAATCTGTAAAAGTCATTACATAAGTTTTTGTTTTACTTAAAGCTGTGACTGTTACAAGAACACCCCTGGTGTTAAACAGGCCAGGCCACCGTGATGAAATGTTAAACCAAGATTTTGACGCAACCCGTTCTGTTATGCAACTGCTCCTGCTGAGATTAACACACATGGAAATACAGTAGATCACACAGACCTCTGTACTGTAAACCATAACTTTCAGAGTAAGTTGTAAGGAAGCAGGAGCCAGAAAGAGCTGCATGTTTCTGTGCTCTGTGCGTTCACCATTATTTAACGGAGCTGTCAGTTGTGAATGTTTATGCAGCAGCAGCAGGTAAATCAGATGTTGCATTGAAGTCATATACACCTGAAGGCACATGCAGGCTGAGCCATGCCTCTAATGTCAAGGGCAAGGTGTGTTTCTTATCTACAAATGCTACACCACTGTTATGACCATTACTACTACAACTACTATTGTCATGACTAATTATTAACAGTCTGAGGAACCAGACTGACACAGTGATAAAATAGCTCTGCTCTCTTGCAATGTGGGAAATGCATAAGAATCGGCATCTTAACAACCAAAAGCTTCAACTCGGTCTTGAGCATTGAAGCTGTACTCATGGTTATTCTAACACTATGGATCACTGCATCATAATCAGTGCTGTGAATTCATCCCCGCATGAAGCTCATCTTTGAAAGGAGTGGCTTTACCGTTTGTCCAACACAAACTTAAAGTCAGGGTTTAGAGTCAAAGGCAATGTCACTGGGCTAATAATGCAGTGACACCTGACTCCTCGGTGTGAATGCTGAGAAGGCAGACGGACGTTTCAGGCCTATCAGTCACTTCAGCAGTCAGACTGTAGAGAGAGGAGGTGAAACACTAACCTGCACCACAGACAGTGCAGCCATGAGCAGAGCTTAGGGGGGAGAACACCCTTAAAACTCATTAAATGTAGGACACACAACAGCCTGGTGTTAAAGTGCTGCTGAACACAACAATGTCCCTTTCCATTTCAGTTCAGGTTGTAGGTGTTTCAGACAGTGATGGAGCTGGAATCAGGTTTAAGAAACTAAATTACTTAATGGAAACTGCAAGAAAACTGGATACAGAAGAAAAAGAGTGAGAGGCAAACCAAGATATAATCAAAGACGCCAACAGGCACAGCAGTGATATGCAAATTACAAAGTGGGCTCTTGAGCTGCTGGTATCTCTGAAGCCTCACACAGAAATCAGAAAAGCAAAAATGCTTCTAACAGTCTGGAGCCAAAAGGGCCTCAGGTTCAGTTCATCCGAGGTCACAGGTCACAGGATGTTCCACAACCTTAAAACAGTCATTCAGCTGTACATTATGTTATGGTCTAATTTTGGCCTTTTCCTTTTCTTAGCACAAGGGTTACAAGCTCTCACGATGTATTAGCACAATAACAATATTCTATTAATACCACAAAGACAACATAACCCATTTATCAAAGCTTCAGTCAGTCTTAGCATTTCAAAAGAGAATATCCTGCCTCGTATAGAAAAGTGTTGAAAGACAAACACTGTCAAACAATGAAATAAAAACACTTGACAGTAGCAACAATAAACACAGAGCCCTGTGAAGACTGATGGGAAACATGGTGGAAATGCTCCCGCTCCCTTTTCCAGTAGCTTTTTCCACTTGCACACCAGGAACTGAGATCTGAGAGTGTCAATGTTGGTTCAACAAACATTTGTTGAACTACTGTGTCCGGCTGGCTGTGATCTCCCCAGGGGTTCAGCCCGCGCCACACACACACATGCAGCAAGAGGAACAAACGTGCAGCAGAAACTGTTCAAGTGAAAACACCACAAGATTCATTTGTGCAAATGTCTTTGATGGAAGGAAACGACTGTGTGGCACAGTACAGATGCTGACCTGATTAAAGGTGGTCTGGAGCTGGAGCCACCTCAACGTCAGCCGCCATCTCCGTCACATCAATGCTCACTAATCTTTTCCTTGTGGTTTTCACGCGGGTGCTCCTTTTGCACAGAGGTGTTGCTCATATGCACACTAACTCTACTACATAACCACACACGCACACACGCGCACAGCGGCCATTTTCTGTTCAACAAGTTGATTTTCTGCCTGTCACTAACAAACACTGAGCAGTTTGGACCTGGGCCGGACTGGAGGCCTCGTTCTCATTTGGGACTGAGAGCAGCACCTTGGGCCAGAACAGAACCAGCTCCGGCTCAGGCAGGTTTCAGGGATAATGGCGCTGCTGCTTGACTTAGCATCGCTCCAACTGCTGCCACGACTCTAAGAGGATTATTTGGAGAAGTAACAAACCTGCTAACCTCATTATAGCCTGGTGCTGCTCCTCACGCCGTACATATGAACACATGGCTTTGTTTTGACTGCTACAGCTGACAACAACAACAACAACAACAACAACACAGTTTTCTATAGGATAGTGGCGGTGTAAAGCATCGTATCATCCACAATCTTCCACAAACTTTCTCCCAACTTACACATTATTATATTATCATCATCATTTGACACATTAAACAAACACATTATTCACAATCTGAAAATTCTGATATTAGCCCACAATGCATTTAAGAGAACAATGAAATCTTTGTACCTGTAGCTTTTTCTTCTACATTAACTCCACCTTTGTTTTAAGAGTAAATTCTTCCTTTAAGGTGTGCGAGTCTAACTGACCTCAGTTCACCTGACTGTGCACTGCTTCAAAATGTTCCCCATGCACAGAAGCAATTAAATATTTACCTATATAAAGAATTCATGGGTGAGTCCCTAAATAAATATGCATCCAAATATGCCCCAGCTCAACACAATTGTTTTCTTGGTGTTCTCAGTTATGCTTTGTGATGATGATGATGATGATGGTGATGGGGTGTGTGTGTTGTGTGGTCAATGTATGAACTTGTGTGTAGGTCCGAGTGGACAGAGCGACCTCTGTGATCGAACTGAACGACCCTTTAAGTCACCTCGCTGGATGCCACTGGCCTCTCACTACTGTGAAATGAAAAGTCAGAATCTGTTCACTTTCCCACGACCAGGCCGACACCATTAAAACACTGACTGATATTACATACATGATAAAGAGAGAACGACCACCAGCTGGGCCTGTGTCTCCACCAAGACAATGTTTCCAACAGGTCAATAAGGTGAGCCCATATGTGGAGGAAAAACTTAGCACCACTTCTCATTGCAGTTACTAAGTCTGTAATTACATCTGACTGCTGCAAAGCAGGTTTCCAAGTGTTGTCACTTCTCCCAGAAATCCATTCACGATGAAAACACCTCTCAGTCTTAGAAGACTTCTGAACACTGTCCAAGACGACGGTGCAACTGCAGCATAACAGAGTGTTTCCTGTCGAAACTCTATAAAACATTATAAAAACAATATATAACATTGTTCTGTAGGGGAAGAACATCCAGCTGACAGTGTCTGATCAAACAATGTACTGAATACAAAACATCTAAAAATACTCCATTCTGTTAGAAACACATTATTCACAGCTCATTATATTTCTGCTGAAACAGTTGCAGGACCATAGACCTCACCTGCTATCAATCTTTAAGACTTTCTCCTGTTGCCCCATTATTAAGTTCACCTGGTTCAGACTAATGCAGTTAAACCATCATCATCATCATCATCATCATCATCATCAATCTGCCCGATATTGTTTGGCCGTAAAATGCTAGGAAACAGTGAAATGTCTGTTCTAATTTCATACTCCTCGCAGTTTCAATTATTTCATCATTAACCTGATTATTGGTGATTGATTATTGGTGATATTGGTGATCATATCAATCGGCTGGTTGTTCCAGTTCTACGAATAAAGCACCAGAATTTAACTGTACCAAACTGAGTTTAGATGTGGATTTATTGCACCTGTGCACCTGAGTCTGCGACTGCTGCATATGTTCGACCTGTCAACAGTAAAGACATTAGCACTAAGGTTTATCTTCTCGAGCTCCGAGGTTTTGTCCTTCGTCGGGCTGTGATTGCTGCAGAACAAGCCCAGATTTCGGAGAGTTAACAACCGTGACATGTGGTTACCTGGCGGCCTGACACCTGCTCAGTCAACAGCCCGTAGGTCAGAACCACTTTACACACTGTTATGTTAGCCACCCAAGAGTTTCACTGCATCTTTTAAACAGCGTTCAGTCGGCTGATGCAACTGAAGTATGGGTGACACCCTGAACGCAGCACGCCAGAGGACAGATGAGTCAGTGGGGAGCTCGGACTGAGGACCGCCGCGGTGTAGAGCTCTCGGTTGTAGTACAACTTAAATGAATCGCCAGTTAAGAAATACCCGTACTCACGGTGAGCTGGACACCGGGCAATGTTCAGGTGTCCGTCGGTCAACCACCACTCCTGCTACGTGGCTCCCATCGGCTCTCGCGTGGTGCTAATGTTGCCTTCACGGCTACCGGAAATATGTATTCACCTTTAATGTGTAATGGCCTTACTTAAACAAGTGGCAGTCCTGTGTTCCCTTGTAAACAGCACACGGTAGAGACAGATAACTGGATTTAAACCTACTATTTAATCACCGAGGTTGTCGCTTTAAATGTCACGCGCGCGCGCGCGCACACACGAGTTAGCCTAACTCGGTGGGTTTATTGCATCAGTCACAGAGCAGATGTGTGAGCTGGATATAAATCATATAGGGACACTCACCCAATTAATTGATTTCGTAACAAGCAGTTTTAGATAAGGATCCATTTATATTGTTAAAATTCTGTACTTTTCGGGTGTCTGTAAATGCAGCACTACAACCACCCCACGCCTTAGCTGTCCGTGTGCTAACCGGCTAAGACCAAAACAATGAATGGAGACCTCCGGAGAAACACGGAAAGAGTCGAGTCTACTGTTTTAAAAAACCGTCTAAACGATGTAAACGTTTTTCCACTATGGCCGCCCTTCGTCATCTTACCGGTTTCTACAATTTTCTTCGTGTGCGCGGTCGATCATCAGCTGATTCCGCGCTCAAATTACAAATGAATCCGCCTCAGTCCAAAACAATGATAAACGGAACATTTCAGTTCAACGCTGCCACAGACAGATTCGTATTTAAACTTGAACACAGTGAACAAAGTGAAGATCGGGGACGTTATGTTCTTTTATTTAAATATTGCGCCACTACAACTGACAACACACGAGGCGGATTGCATCAGTCCTCTGGCTACGGCTGGAGGGTCCGTGAACGTTACAACCGGAAAGATGTTGGTAGAGCACGCTGAAGGAACAGAAAACACTTTAACTGTATTAACAAATATCGAAGGAGGGGTTACCTGTTAGGTCCTCAAGTCGATGACAGAGAGAGGAGACACACGAAGACACACGGAGACACGAGAAGACACAGGAAGAGACAGGAGAGCTGTAACCGACCAAGCTGATGAAATGTCCCGCTCCGTCGCGCGTGTGCGAGTTTTATGAGGCGCGAGGGGCGGGGATGTGTATAAACAAAGTGACGTAAGAGAGGGCAGAGCTCCTCACTCATGAATGAAAAGATGAATCTTTATGTTTGCGATCAGGCCGCGGTCATATATACACACACCTATGTACAATAATACACAGTAATATACTGTCATACACAGGATATACAGCAGTATACAGTAATTCACATTATAATATGCAGCGTATACAAAAATACACATTAGCTCATATACCTTTATATGCAGCAACATACGTTGTACACAATAAGGCACAGTGTACACAGTAATATACAGTATATACAGTGATATAAAGTACATATGGTAATCTACATGAACACAGCTCCAACGACAAAAAGAGGATTTAAATCATTAAAATATGAAAATGCACGAACACGCGAGACATTCATGTTCGCTGTGTGTGTGTGTTTTCCCGTAGTAGAAATTACCATAAATGGACATTGAGCCCCCCCCCCCCCCCCCCCCCCACCCCCACCCCCACCCCCACTGTGAAAGCTATGTATGGATCTGGCTCCAGCCCCCATCCTATATCCGCTCTGCTTTGTCCTGCAGATTAAAGACAGGAGGGAAAAACTCAACCAGGTCTTTCGTGTGTGTGTGTGTGTGTGTGTGTGTGTGTGTGTGTGTGTGTGTGCACTCAGTGACCTGAGTAGGCTGAAGGTCCAGTATTCAGTGGTCCACCGATCTGAGTCTGTGATGGAAGAAGGTCTTAAAAAGTAAAAAAAAAAAAAAAAAGCTACCACAGGATTTCTTAACTACTAAAGACAGCAGGTAGATCAGTCTTCTCATCAATATCTCAATCAATAGTTTGGTTTGTATCAATACAGAAAATGGTGATAACAGCTTCATAGGAAGACGTCAGAGTTATCAAACATGAAATCATATTAAATATAACTATCAGGAGAAATAATGCTCAGCTCTGAGAAGCTGAAGCACCAAGTCTCACCTGTGTATGATGAAACTGTGACATCACACATGTAAATGAGGAGGGGCCAGAAATCTTACCAATGTCAATAATAATCCAGAGTTAATGATAGATATAGGAGCTAACAAATGTCACTGCTGAATATAACCTGAACCTTACTGTTAATATTTGATATCATCATAAAGAGAACACTGTTCATGAAATTTATTCATGTATTGATCCGACATTTTCCTTTTTGTTCATTGTTCTCAAGAAAACTTAGTTTATTCAGATTTATCAGTTTATCTTAACAAGATTTTCAATGGTTTTCACTATAAGTAAAAGAGAAGAATTTATTTTCATTTGTCTAAATTTCCATTTTAATTAATTTGACTGGTTGGTTCATCAGTCAGTACTGGACTGAGTAACGCTGCACACTGCGTGTCTCCATCCAGCAGATTTACACCATTATTATGTCACACAGTCTTGTAGTGATATTCTGCAATGGACATGAGTTATACCTCTGATTCAACAACATCAGACAGATCAGATGGGTGATGAAGCTGCTTCGTGGTTCATCATCATCTAAACTTACATTGTGATGTAGTGTTGTGTTCATCATCATCTAAACTTACATTGTGATGTAGTGTTGTGTCAAACTGAAAATAAAAGAGCATGCGATCATAACTGTAAATAAATGAACTTTTAGCACATTCATCATTTCTGGATGAAAGGTCAGTGTATAAAATATCTGACATGTATGTAGAGACAGAACTGAGGTTATGGACGTGTGTGTGTGTGTGCGTGTGTGTGTGTGTGTCCAGGATGCTGACACGCTCTGACTGTTCTCTTGTTGATGATTATTGTGAACTGTCTTTATTATGTGTAAATGTATGGATCACAGCATTGATGGTTCTGTTGTGAACTTTGAACCAAAGAGATTCATAAACTGTATTTTCTCTCTTTCTGCCTATTGCTCTGATGTTTCTATAGCAGCTACTCGTCTCACCTTTTGTCCCTGCCCAGTCACTCTGCTTTGGGATGCTCTTTCGATTCACTTCCACTTTATCAAACTAACCCAACTCAGTGTCTCTGCAAACACAACCAGCGTCATGGCTGCACACTGGGCTCCAGTGCTACAAGTGCTAAGAAAACAGCAGCTAATCTCTGCCTTGGCCTGTAGCGCCCATCCTGTCTGCCCGCTCTCATCACTCAGGACCAGGCCAGCACATCAAAGCTCAGTGGTTTTGTAGGTCACCGTTCTTCTGTGATGAGGAAGGTTGGGGTCGGAGCACGAATCCCAGGGTCACTTTAAACTTTAAAACTTCAATTTTCATTCTGTTCCTGTTCCACCATGTTTACAGACAGTGTGTCCCCGTGTGTGTGTGTGTCCTGAGTCATTGTTGTGAAGACAGAGTTTTTTTTTATCATCAGTGAATCTTTCCCTGTTGTTTGTGGGAGCAGGTGTTGGTCAGAGCGTCACAGTTTGTGTTCTGCTTGATTCCAAAGTTTCTAATTCCCTTTGCGAAACATTCACGTGGAAGCTACAACTGTGTCCACTTACAGTTCAGTCTAATGTGGATCACCTTCTGGTCAAGGTCTACATCACAAGATCACTATTCTGGGACAACTTTAATCCACCTGTGGCAGAATTCCCCACGGCCCGTTAATCCCTGCATTTCCTGAGGGTGAACGACAACAAGAGAGAGAGAGATTAGAGGAATTTAAGATTCATGTTTAGTGAAACAAAAAGACCCAGTGTTGCTGCTTCAGAACCAGAACCACCTGAACCTTCCTGACTAAGCTGTAACTTTGAATTGCTACTGAAATCTTTTTGTTTGTAAGACGAAGAGTTGACATTGTGATGTACAAAGCACAGTCTATAAAAACTCACTCCTGTTTATTCATCGATCTATATGAGCCACAAATAAAGTCCAGAAACATAAAAACTCCTCAGCTGCAGGAGGGCGGAGCTACGTTGGCTGTCAGCTGATGCACAGGCTGGTAAAACTGCTGCTGAGGAGTTCATGATGATGATCACATGGAGAAAAGACAGTCATTTTTTTATTTGGTTTCACAGCTGTGGTTTTTATTATTGATCATCCTGAATGCAGGATTTTAATTTTGCAACACAGTCAAATATTTTTTTCATCAGCAAATTATCTGTTGGGAAAATAATCATTTGATGATTTCAGTTAGTTTTTTTTTTTTTGTCATTAGTTGATGGGACAGTGAGGAGAGAGTGAGACATGCAGCCAACATGGTCTCAGTCAGGGGTTGAACCAGCGATCAACCACTGAGACCACTGCGGACCCTGCTAACATGGGATATGCTCTAACCACTGGACCGCGAGAACACCACATCACTCATCAGGTCAAAGGTCAGAGGGATTTTCATCACCTTCAAAAGATAGAAATGTAAAATGTTTTGTTGAAAAAATGACTGAAACAATCAGGTTAGGGTTAACCTTAACCCTAAACAGGTATAAAATAGTGAATAAATGAATTAATGATCACCTGATCAATGTGGAGTCAAACGAGGATGTTCCCCTCTGACACTAAAAGAATTATAAACTATGATTATACACATAAAAACCAAAGTGGAGATGTTCTTCCAACCAGTCCTCAGTCACATCACCTGAGTTCATGTTACACTGTTGGTGCAATTTTCCACTGCCTGGGAGTAAAACTGCAGAATTTCTACTTCCTGTTCTTTTTACATTTCATTGTTAAATTAGGTCACCTGCCAATCTGCAGCCGTTCATCCAGCTCCCATGACTCCCTCTGATCCCCCTCAGTGTGACTCACTAATCACAGTTTGAACCAAGTTTCTGTGATTTTTTCATTTCTCCTCTGAAGCTGAAAAGACATATGAAGACACGACACAGCAGGCAGCAGGAAATTTAATTGGAGGACAGAATTAACAAGGAAGTTCCTCGTCACCGTAATGGAACTGCAATGATAACATGTATTAATACATTTTACAATAATATTGATAGAAGGAATAAAATGTCTGAAAATAAGCGCAGAATAATCCTCATTTTAGATGAATAAACCAGATGCTGATTAGGCCTTGAAACAATGGGTGTTGTTCATATAATGAACCTTTAGTCACAGTGCTGAGATATGGATGTTTTCCCTAACAGCTGATTTAATGACACACAGCCCGATGTCCAAACTGTCCAGTCTCAGGTCACACTGTGAATACGGTGACTGGACGGCGCCTCACTGTCTTTCTGCTACATGTTGCTTGATTTTGGGAGGTTATCGTCAAAATCACATCTCTGCCAGCAAAGCATGAACCAAAGCAAGAAATAAGCAACTTCTGAAACATGATCAATTAAAGACATTCAGAAAACAAAACCATCGTTGTAAAAAAAAAAAAAAAAAAAAAAAATCTAGCTATGATAAAATGACAGACAGAATACGTGGAAGGTTTTCTTTTTCTCTGATTACCAAATCAAACATAATGCACATACAGTATAAGTGGAATGACTGAATGAAGACACAACATCACATTTTATACATTGATCTCTTAGTTTTGTCCAGGAGCAATAGTTGTGTATTTCCTACTGATCAGTTCGGACTCTTTCCACCAGCTTTGTAATGAGGTGATGTAGAAATAAATGTAGAGGAGGCAGGAGCAGCGTCGGGATGTCTTTGTACCAGAGAGAGACACAAACAACATTTACACATGTTAATGCTGAAGTTTCAGCAGTGATCTGTGAAAACATGTTAAATGACAGGAAACTGTTCTGTCTGTCACTGAACAGAGCTGCAGCACCGATGTACAACTGATGTCACGTATATAGCAAACATGCTGAGTTTTAAGTTGTACACTTTTTCAGAAATATCAGATCATTTAATCATTAATACCCAGAATGCACCTGGGCATGTTGAGCCCTGCTTTGTGATGGAGTTATAAAATAAGATCTTCACCTCTGTTAACTTGATGTATTTAGACTGATGACTGTTTGTGGAGCAGACGGTCATTAACAAATATTAGATCAGACAGGCAGGTTAACAAAAAGGCTGACTGAGGCTTTAAGAGGAGCTCGACGTGCTCCAGTACACAGGTGTGATGCAGGTGTGCATGCAGTGCATCACAAGCTGAACAGATGTTTTCTGAGCCCAGATTAAGCATCATGCAGGCAGACAGTCTGTCAGGTCAGTGTCAGTGTTATTGAAAGATGGCAAATGTGGCTCTACTGTGTTAACACCTGTGAGACAGATGAGCTGCAACATGAACATGTGTTGATATTTACACCATGGTCAAATTAACTGTTTGTTCTTCAGGCACAGAATCATCCATGTTTGCAAAACCTGGATTTAGTGAAATAATCAATGGACCAACAGCATGATGGGTAATCAGAAGCGTGTGAAATCAGTTGTCAGCGAGACCAACACACACACACTACAAAGACAGCGTGCAGTTTGCCATGCAGCCGATGATTAGTACATTGATAATGGCAGCGTATCAGAATTAGTTTGGAAAGAAGAGCTGTAGTCGTGGTGACGCAGTCACTAATAAACAATAGTTCACATCACTCAAACACTGGTGGAGGTTTGTCTTTCCACTAGTCTGATACTGGTGCACCCAGAAGCTTCAGGAAGCCAGTCAGTGAACAACAGAATATGAGGTGTAACCTTCATGTCTGAGTCCACAGACTGAGGAACTGGCTTCCTGAATCTACTTCCCTGAGGACCATGAGGACGCCAACTGCGTCTTTGGACATGAACTGGTTGTGTTGTGGAACAACCAGGGGCTATGTTGCAGATTGTTGTCAAATCTTTGTGATGGTTTTTATCATTGTTTGACTCAAGTATTTGTGAACTATGGCCTTTGGTCTGTGCAGTGCCCATGCAACCACCTTCAACTTACTTAAAGCTGAGAGAAAATAAAGAAACTTACTTCATTCATACCTAAAAAAAAAAACAACAGAGAACAGAACATGATCAGAAGGTAACACACTAGTGAGACACATTAGTGCCAACACACATTTAGACATTATTCTACTTTATTCACATTATATTACAACGATGAATAGAAAATACCCATCGGGGAAAGACTGAATGTATCGCACAGTATTCGCATTCCTCAAATTTGTGATTAAGAGCCAATGTTCACAATTATGGAGGAGGGCTAAATGCTTATTATACAGTTATAAAACAGACGTGATTATCTGCAATAGTATCAACAGCTCCTGATGTGTAGAAGAAGAAGAAGAAGAAGAGAAGAGAAGAGAAGACACTCATTACAAGATATAGAGAATATGACTTTACAATGGTTTACAGAGAGATGGGGGGGGGGGGGGGACAGAGAGAGGGATCAGAAAGGCAAAGTCGGTCATCCACAGTTTAACCCCTCACATGCCACAGCCCCCTGAAAACACTAGTGTCGTACTTTTCCAGGAATGTAGTTACGGTCAATGCTTTCCTCCTGAAGAAACATGTGGAGACAGCGTTCGTTCTGGGCCAGAGGGTGACCTGCAATTCTACACACACACACACACACACACACACACACACTTTAAATGCTGCTCATGGAAGTGAGGGAATGTCACCGTGGATTAGTCAGCTGACATGCAGACACAGACTAGGTTCAGGTTCAGGTTAAAGTTTAGGTTAGGGTCACTAACCTTGCACCTAAACCTTATGTAAGGACATTTTTGTGTGTGAGACTCATAGTGAATCACAGTGAATGTGTGATGTTGAGTTTAGGTCGACACATGGTGTGACCCTGACACAGCTCAGTGACTGAGGAACACACAGCTCTTCTTGTTGCTCTTTCATTACACTTCCAAACTTTTTTATGTTTGTTATCTATATTACCTGGATTTTCACTCAAACACTGAACATCGTGTATTTTAACTGAGTTTATTCTTGGAGCCGTCTCACCTGTTGATGAACTGCTCCAGGCCTGATCGCCGCTCCTCAATGAAGGACTCCTCAAACAGACCCTCATCTCCACGGAACGGCAACTGTCTCTTCAGGGCTTTGCCCGGCAGAGGTGGTACTACAATCTGGAGGTGTCAAAGGTCAGAGGTCAATCAAGTTTTATCAAAACAAATTAAGTACAGATGAAATAAAGATGAAGAATAGCCAAGATAATTTGACACTTCCAGGTCATCAAGGTCAACACAAGACTTTTCACTGTGTACATTGAAGCAGACAACAAACCTGCAGTGTAACATCAACCCCAATGACCCGAGAGGAGCTCTGTAAGGTTACCGTCACTATGGCTCACTGGGCTGAAGCTCACTCACCTTACTGTCTCTCTCCAGCTCGTTCTTTAACCACTCAAAGTCACTGTATCTTCTCCTCACACACGAATCCTTCAGTTTGAAAATGGGGAGGTTCGTCTACATAGACAGGAAAAACACAAAAACAGCCCCTGATTCATATCAGACTCCATTTGTGATGAGCATGGTCAAATAGACAAATGTGGTTGGAGGAGAAAGTGTTTGCCTTGGCATCACAACTTAATTAAATCATCAAATTCATCCACAAGTACGAAGAGATAAATTCCCAATGCGTTCTTTTCAAACTATAAGTCATATTGATAAAAGCCAGGCAGCTGTGTTTGCTTTGCTGAAGATCGACATGATGATCAGTCAGTTTCTGTTCATCATCTTAACGCTAATCTGATCAGCAACAATGAAGACTGACACTGATTTAACCCCAGTGTCAGGCGTGTCTCAGTAATGCACAGAAAGAGGAAGTGTTTCAGAGAGTAATGGGAGGCAGGTTATGAACAGACCCTTCCAAAGTGTATAACTGGCATTCAATTATTTACTGGCAGATTTCATTCACCAGTGTTTTAAAGACCACCGCCTGAGGACGGTGTGTCAGCGGTGAACCAGTTGGAGGTTGGTAGGTTAGGTTTGTCTGTGACCGTGGATCAGCCCAGTTAGGACTTGTAGGTGAACAGAACCACCTTCAACAGGTCCAACAACCTGCCGAGCCTCCTCTGAGTCAAATCAAAGAACATCCTGTTAACAACCAACAGTGACGCTGGTTTACAGGGTGAAACACCACAGTGAGAGTCCAAGTCCACACAAACCGAGTTGTAAAGAATAATTACGCAATTGCAGAGTTTGTTTCAGCTTCCTGAAATTATCTTCAGTTTGCTGTGTCAGTGATTTTCTGTCACTGTCAATCTGAGAAGTTTGAACTGAGCTCTCCTCTCACTATAACACCATCATTATTATCCGTGTGCTTGTTATTAAATACACATTTCAGAAACCACCTTCACTACATCCATTAACTCTCCGACCCCGTTAACGGCCATTTAGCTGCTTCACTTCAGATTTATGTTCTTTTATATTGTGTAATAACATTTTCGACACACGTCATTGTAGTTCATCGTACAGACGTGGTTAGTTTGCTGACTGTGGCTGTAGCAGGCGACCGTTAGCTTCTGCTGGGACTCCTCGCCATCGTAATTTTCCTTGCGTGTCTCTGCACTTAGACATACAGCAGTTAATTAGTAGTAAAGCTTTAATTCCACACTCTCAACACGTAAATGTGTTTTCGTGATATGTGTTGGATGACACTAGTATGTTCGGGAAACTTGTGCATGTCAGCCGTGCTAACGGTACATCCAGCGACCTCCAGGTCCTCCAGGTAGGCCGCTGAGAATCCCCGGTGCTCCAGTTTAACTGGCGGCGCACCCTGAGCTGCTCCTGCCGCCTTCCGCCGACGTCTCAGAGCGATCGTTGTTGACATCGGCGCAGCGGGTAAACATGCTAACACTAGCAACAACAGTGTAATTACCAGTTAGCTTACCCGAGAATGGCTAACGCTGCAACAAGGTGTTTGCGGCTCCAACACTTACCCGCATACGAACTTCGTAAGTTGTGTAACGGTTCCGTCCAACTCCAACAATTTGTGGATCGTAAACGTCTATTTCCAGAAAATTGCTGGGGGGGCCATAAGCATCCGTCAGGTCCTGGGGCTTGGAATTTAACCGGCGAGTGTCGGCCACCGCAGACTCTGTCATTTTGTCGGGCTCTAATCTTTGGACGACCAACGGCGAATCAGCGTCAAAGCAACTAGATGCACAGTGAAACCTTAAATCTCATCTGAAGACATCAATTGCTGTCAGGAGCCGATCGGTTCAGCTCGGAGAGTAGCCGACTTGTATGTCTTCCTGCGGGGGCCAGCCGCCCTGCGCCCTACCCTTGTTCAATCTGAGAAATGCGTTGACTCAGTTCCGTGGTGTGCGGGACACTCCGCACTCCCTCTACCGGACACAGGCGTTACTGGACTGGACTGAGAGAGTGAACCCAACCGCTGCAGCTGTACAGTTCATGGGACAGAGCAGCTGGCGAAAACAGACTTTTATAGATTTATTGATCGCTCAAAATCAGAAAAATACCGCAAGGAAAATACAGCGGAGACAGTCAAACTAAACATAGGCCCAAATAAATGAAAAAGTAGGTTACAATATTAAAAACGAAAAAAACATTGAAAATGTACATTCAAAGATATTTTTATGACATTACGGCAGATTTTATCACGAATAGTTGATGGAGAGACAGTTGGCAGGTTGTGAGTAAATCAGGTTTAAAGTTAACCACATTCTGTCTAAAAAGAGAAAACGAGTGTCACATTGGAGACGGAAAAACACTTGACAACCACAGCATCAGTAGTTTCTCCTCTTCTTTTTACCTCATGGTTTTTTAGTTCATCATTTCCTCCTAAACATTTAGCAAAATAACTAAATTGCCAATTAAATAGTTAACAATGCTGAGAGTTTGTAAGCTGAATTTAGAGCCCATTTATCAGGTGCCTCATTAGAAACTATGACTCACTAAGGCGGTTTACACTGAAGACTGGTTTCCTGGTCATTTCCATGTATTGGTTGAGTACATGTTGTTTCTTTTATCTGAAGTCGATATCAAACATAGGCAGATTTTGTATCTTCTTTCTTACTATCGGTTTGAACCTAAACTTCACTGAGAAACTATATCTCATAACAGTTTTTTGTTTTGTTTTTTGTTAGTTTTTTTTACATTTTGAAACAAACAAAAATACATTAAGAGCAAAACATGTTCAAAGTCAACAGTCACTGAACTCACAGAGAGTCAAGGTCACATTGTGAAAAACATTGAAGACCTCTCCATGGACTGGGCTCAGCCTGTGACCTGGGATCCATGTGTCCACTGCAGTTTATGAACCTGTCTGTGTCTAATATCTAACAGATTAACTGTATGAAAGGAGTTCATGTACATCACCTCACATCAATACCATCAATAATAATGTTGGCCCTTCAGCAGAGTAAGAATGAAGAGGTCAGAGACTGAGAAGAAGAAGAATTTAAAAAACAAGACGTGTTTTCTTGTTGAAATCAACAGACAGCTTGTGAAGGGGAAACTCTAACTCAGAGTGAACATTTAAAAGGCAGCTCCTCAAACTGGTTGTTTATCAGTAATCTACTTCAAATAAAACACAATCTCATTGGTCACTTTGTATATTTTCATGGAAATGTCTCATTATTCATTTGTGGTTAAATATATGGTGGTAGGGCCGAGCTAGCTGCAGCGCAGCTTTCACTGAACTGACTGTGTTTAGGTGCTTTTTATAACAGGAACTATGAGATCATACATCATTTTTTGACCCTTACACTCACTGGTAAGATGAACTGTGTGTACTACAGGGTCTACTCCTGAGGTGAGGTGACGATGTCAGAGGAGGAGGAGGAGGAGGAGGAGGAGTCAGGGTTGAACTCATCCTTGACCATGATGGAGACGGAGCAGTCGGTTTGGTCAGTGGTGACAGAGAAGGCAGAACCATCCGAACTCTCACTGTCGGACTCGACTGGACAGTACTCACGGACAGGACAGGCGTGCTCGTTGTAGTTAGCCTTAAAATCCCCCTTCAGGCCTTTGGAGTATTGAAGCCAGTCCTTCAAGAGAGATCAAACATGTATGACAACTCATATGGTATTACATTTCTGTCTCACACTACTCCATCCATTATGACCCTGGTTGGTCATGTTATAGGGAAATAGTGTTTGAGAGGCCCGGACCTTACATATTTACATTAATAAGCTTTGATAAGTATGTAAATGAGGAAACAGAATAGGGCAGTTCCTTTCTTTCCTTTTTACTGGGTTTTGTTTGTCCTCGGAGCTGTGACTGATGATTTGATGGACTTGCCTTGGAGAGACTCCCTTCCCAGGCTTATACCAGCCCTCCTCTAACCTTCTCTCTCTTCAACTCTCATATATGGATTTTTGTAACCCTACATTGCACAGAGCAACAATATATATATATGTTTCTTTTCTCTCTGAAACAACATAATTTATTTCCACTGGTGACCTGAATGTTTGTCTTCGTAAAACTTTAAAACTTTGCATTCAAAAATAAAGTATACAAAAAAAAAAAAAAAGCTTTGATAAGACTCTTTGTCAAATCTTAACCATGCTAGTGTGGCATAGGGCTGCTTCAGTTTGTTTCTTCTGAAATATCTCAACAACTACATTCATGGTCCCAGGAGAATGATGCACCTGACTTTTCCTCCTACAACTCATCAGATCTCATTTGTTGTTCTTGGTCAAATGTCTCAGGGACTTTGGTGCAGTCATGTCAACTTCTCAAGCACCATCACTGACTCAAAATTTACATTTGTCCATCATCAGCCTCAGCTCCACATTGTGTCTAAAGCTAATTAGCAATATGTGGTAAATGTTAAACTAAAGGGTAAACATGGCATACCTGCTTTGCACAGTGTCACATGGCTGCACTGTCATTTAATTCTGTCTAGTTAGAGGAGGTGTCACAGCTGCATGTGTGCTACTGACCTCGATGTTGTGAAAGACCGGCAACTTCTTGGGAACAGGGATGGGGATGATCCTCAGCCTGTGTGGGAGGGAGGATGCTCTTACTGTTAGATGATCAGCAACAACAACAACAACAACAACAACAGCTGATCTCTTTAACTACCACCATGTAAACATGACGTCTGGGCCAACCCACCTCTCACGGTGCAGGAGCAGTGTGACCAGTAGGACGAGGGTAAAAGCCGCCACCGCATACAAAAATGGGGTCCAGGCTGAAACATGTGTTTGATTAGGAACTGAGTGGGCGAGAGGGACAAGTAAATATGAATTATTAAGAATTAACCAGATAATCATTGCATCATTTACCATGTAGCAAATATTGTACCCAAGACTTGTCTGGGGCAAATGTTGCAGTTTCCATGAGCTGTCAGTAGAGGTCAGTGAATAGTGCTTTTACCTGTGCTGTTGTTGGATCCCCAGACCACAGGCTCACTCCAGTTACTCCAATATTTAGACTCTCCACAGCTGTTCCCAATTTTACTCCGCACCTGCAGCTCATAGCGGGAACTGCTTGAGGGTAGGTTGATGCAGAAATCTTGTTTCCCAGGGATGAGTTTATTGAACTGTGGAAAAGTATTTGATGAAGCAGGTGGATGTGAAGGGGAGACTGAGTGAAGAAGAGGGATGAGACTGTTCACTCAAACTGGTTACCTCCCACTTGTTGTTGTTGGTCCTGAAGCGAACCTCACTCTCCACACACCCAGATTTAGTCTGGTTCCAGTAAAACCACAAGTTGAAGTCGGAGCCATTCTGGACGGTCAGATTTACTGGTGGATTTAACATGACTGGAGGCGAAACAAACAATACTGTATACAGAGAGAACAGACATGATCACGTATTTCTGCATCTATGACCTTTCTTTAAATGTCAGAATATTAGCACGTTCTCCTCTCACACAGAAGACTTGAGTTACAATAAAAATACTTACACCAATAATTAAAACACTCTCCTTTACTGATTGTATTTTAATTTTGAATTTGATTAGAGCCTCCCAGCATGACGTTGCCCATCTGTAAGTGAAGTGAACGTACCTTTGTCTTTCAGGCTGTGGTCGTTCTTAAAACTCTTGTTGTCATGTGACAGTGTGGTATGAAAAGTGATGAACCTGCCCGGCGGGTCCTCAAAGGGCTGCAGACAACCGATGTTGATGCCATTCTCAGAAATGTAGGTGGAACAGTTAGATGGTTTGTTGACAGTGGCAAACCTAAGCAGAGATGAGTCATTAGTCGTTAGTCACAAAGAAAAGTCAGCAGCAGGTACAGTAACTGTGAATGAGATACTGGGATGTGTTCACTGATGTATGGAGGAGCTGCACACTGATCTGACCATATGCTATGCATCAGTCTCTACCAAACATCTAGGAGTTATACATGAGAAGCACTTTTTCACACTGAGGCCTCTCAAATCTCATTTTTAATCACAAGTGATCTGACCAATCAGAGGCAGAGACAGCAACCAATTAGAGACCAGGAGTGACCCTCTACTCTTCCTGCTGTTGTATTGAGTCATACATTCTGTTGTTCTGCAGAAATGTGATCTAAATTTTATCAACATGAAATCTTTAATGTCTCCAGTAACAACTGGCAAGTTGCTTCAACAACTCCGTCAACTTCCGTCTGTGATGTATAAACAAAGAAACAACTAAATGATTCATTTAGCCTTTACATTGTGTCACCAACATTTATGAAACAACAAAGCCTTTCAGTCCCAAAATCCAAAGCTGTATTTAGATAAATGATAATAATCATACAAATAAATAAAAAGTAAAAATGATGCAGTAACATTTAAAAACGGTCACGTACCGGCTCTGGAAGGTGTAATTGACTCGTGGAGTCTCTGGTTTATTCCAGGAACAGTTGATATATTGCAGATGAACCACCACACAGTCGACGTCTGTCAGAGACACAGGACAAGGTTTCATCATGAAGAAATCAACATGCGTGCGCTGCCCAGCGCACACACACACACACACACACACACACACACACACACACACACACATAATAAGGAAATGGGTGACATATGAGTCAAGGGGAATTTATGTCAATGAGGACACAAAGTTTAGTCTGTGAGTGAGAATCGGTGTAAAATTCAGAATTCAGATTAAAAGTGATTATTTTTGTACCAAAGCCTAAACATAACTGAAAGCAGCTTTCTTTAGATTTTTATATTAAAGTTTCGGATTTTGGAAATGTTATCAAAAATAAAACTGAAATGGCTCATACTTATATTACATTTATGGTAAAATTGTTGTTGATGAGATGATAATATTATGGATGTAAAAATGACAAATACACTCACTTCACGATGGAAGACCATGAGGTCTGCCAGAGAGACACATCCAAAACAGCTAAAACAAATGTTACGATGTCACGTAACATATGACTAATGAAGAATTTGATGTTGTAGTGTTTAAAATGTCTTACCAGGTCGTTCTTTGGCAAACACAAGGCTAGTGAGGCTCAGAAGCAGAAGAAGTGAGGTCGACATGGTGCTCGCACTGTCACTGTAGTTTTACTTCTACATCGGAGTTTTTTCATCTGTGGCCCTGCTGCTGAGAACGTATGTGGGGTTTGTGTTTCCTGTGACAGGAAACTGAACAGAGCTCAGTTATAATATCAGATAACTTGAAGTCAAAGACCTTTAACAACATTTAGGCAACACTTTAACTGATGAGACACAGAAATCACCATGATAACTTTAAACTATACCACATGTATCATGTATGATTGACTCAACACATTTACATCTAAATGTTATGTCTTTGTTGCTGACTGTAAGACTGTTTCTGTCTGTCTGTAGTTTGTCTTTCTGTTGTCCCTGTCAGGGTTTGGAACCCAACTGCAGCTCATTCAGCAAAGTCAGGTGGGTAATGACCTCTGTCTTCAGTTATAGCAGCAGGTAAGCATGTGCACAGATATGAGTGTGGAGATACTCTTAGTCTCTCTGTCCCCAGGAAGCCACAGGTAAGTTGGTGTTGAAACTTACATCTGTTGACGTACGACACCAAATAGCCTGGGGGAAGTGACACAGCCACCAGGGATGCTGAGGTAGAATTCGTGGTCGTGGACAAAAGGATGAAATGATTTCCAGGGTAATGAAGAGGCAGGTAAATCAGAGGCAGGTGAGGTCAACCATAACAGATCTGCCCAAAGGTAAGTGCTGAGAGTCCTGCATTTAGAAGTGAAAAACAACAAACTAACGAAGACTGAGGGAGCAGTGCTTTCTGTCTAAAGAGGAACATTAAATAACAGTTGTTCATTAACAGGAACTGTGAAGTGGAGGCATCAGCCAGTAAGACAGAAGGAAAACCCATTACTCTGTGTGTGTGTGTGTGTGCGCGTGTGTGTGCATGTGTGTGTTTTTGTTACGCTGCTGTAATGTTCACTTCTCTGTTCTCTCTGTCTGTCACCTGTTTCCCTCCTGGGGATCAATACAGTTTTTCATTTTGTATTGAAGGTGGAGCTGATCCCATGACCCATCCCATGTCAAGCACACATTTGACCTTTATAAGCTTTGTCAGTTCAGTAACTGTCTGTTGTCTGTCCGTCAGGCCTTTTTCTTCTGTCCTCAGGGTTCTGGTGGTTTCACAACCTGCATGGTGAAAATTCAACTGTCGCACACGGGGTGTGGACACAGGGACTCAGAGATGTCTCAGCCAGTGTGGCAGTTACTTTATGCTCTCTCTCTCTCTCTCTCTCTCTCTCTCTCTCTCTCTCTCTCTCTTGCACACACACACACACACACACACACACACACACCTGCATCTTCCCTGTCTTTCCTGTTCCCCTCTTCTGCTCTCAAGGAGTAGGCAGCAGCTCATCTGCTTTCTTTTGCTCCCACCTGTAGCTCCACCAGAGGTTGGAGCAGAGCTCTTCTCTTAAACGAATCAAATGTTATCTTTGTATTTATTGTATTTATTTAACAGTAGAGATGCTCCTGGTCAAACATTATTCAACACACAAGTTTTATGGATTTGAGCTTTTATTTTGTTTTGTTTCTCCAGTTCAGTGTGGACTGTATTTGTTCTGTCTGATATCAGTTGTTAGTCCACTGTGCAATAAGTTTACTGTGGTTACATGAGATCTGACCAAAGGCAGCGAACTATAAAAGATCAAACACTGGACACAGTGAGTCAAATAAACAATGACCCTGTCTTTCCTTTTTCTGGATTACTTTATTGAAGACATTTTTGATTCTCTACAATCGTTATTACGAAATGATATGAGAAGGATTTGTCCATTACTGACAACCACCACCACCTCTCTCTTATTGTCCACGTCCTTTTCCATCTCCTCTTCCTTCTCCTCTTCCTTCTCCTTTTCCCTCTCCTCTTCCCTCTCCTCTTCCTTCTCCTTTTCCTTTTCCTCTTCCTTTTCCTTTTCCCCTTCCTTTGCCCTGTAAACAACAAGAGGACATGACTGACTCCACCCCTGAAAACAAAGACAGATGAATGGCTGAATGACTTGAGTTCAAAAAGCTTGTAGAAGTCTCACCTTGTTACCATTTCCTCCTTCCTATAAAAGAAAATTACAGATTAACTCAGGATGATGTAGAGTCACTCAATCAGCCAGTGATCGGACATCAAAAACTTAGATCAGCAGTGACTTACACCCTCAGAGCCAGAGCCAGAGCTTTCATCCTCAGAGCCAGACCTCCTCTTCTCCTCGTCCTACATCAGGGACACAGCTTTATCAGGTCACATGTTGTCGTGTTAGTTCACACGTTGTCATGACGTTAGTTCACATTGTCATGATGTTAGTTCACGTTGTCATGATGTTAGTTCACACGTTGTCATGATGTTAGTTCACACGTTGTCATGATTTTAGTTCACACGTTGTCATGACGTTAGTTCACATTGTCATGATGTTAGTTCACATGTTGTCATCATGTTAGTTCACATGTTGTCATGTCACTTCACACGTTGTCATGATGTTAGTTCACATGTCATGATGTTAGTTCACACATCATGATGTTAGTTCACGTTGTCATGATGTTAGTTCACACGTTGTCATGATGTTAGTTCACATGTTGTCATGATGTTAGTTCCTCTGAAGGAAACAAACCGACTCACCGATTTGCCGTCTGTCATGAGAGGACAAAAAAATAAATAAAATAAATAAATAAAATGCAAATTAATTGAGCAATTACACATGAACTAAAATCAAATGAATGTGAAGAGATTGCAAAAGGACAGTTCACGTAAAACACACTGTGCTGCAGCATGAATAAAAACACTCATTAAAACTCTTTGAACTCTTTGAAAGTAAGATAACTGATTAAAGAGAAGTTAAAGGATTGTGGTGCAATGCCCACAGTGGAGTGTGTTTATATCAATAATAAAGTGCAGTGAGAGCGCAGAAAAAATGTGACTTTTGATCAAAAAGACTCACTATCACTCATTTTGTCTTGTTCACAAGAGCAGTTGCTTTGTTCTGGAGAACAAAATGGAAAAGCATATTAAATTCAGACATTACGTTTGGAAACATCGTTACAAATCATGAAGAGGAGCTGAGACGTACCTGGTGCAGGAAGGAACTGATTGGTGCCTGGACGTGTGTGATCGCTGTGTATTTATAGGGAACATGTGGATGGGTGTGTTTTTTGTGTATTTGTATTTTCATGCCATGAAATGAGGAATGTGTTTTGAGTTCAGGGAAGGTGAGGTCAGGGTGTGGTCTGGAAAACAACAGCAGTGATTGTCAGTTCTGTCAAAGACACTCTGATGACAGGTATCAACCAGCAGAACCCCAGCCCTTCCTTACCTTCAGGAGACAGGCTTTGTTCCACTGACTCGTCGAACCGTTCAGAAAAATCTACTTGGTGCTCACTTATTTCCCGTTCGTTGAATACCGTGTAGTACTGTGAAAATATAAAGAGAGATTAATAACAGATAGAGAGATTCATAACAGATAGAGAGATTCATAACTATGATGTCATGTCAGCCGGAAAACTTCACATGAAGACGCTGGAGTCACTCCATTAATTGCTCCATTAATTAGTCAGTGGCATTTTCAGTTTCAGACAAAAGACAGAAGGACAGTGAAGTCCAACTCTGACTTTCTGAGCACTGAACCACTGCTGATACATTCTCTATGAAGACGATGTGTTTACACTGGCTCCATACTGACGGGATATTTTCTGTCCAAGACAAGTTCTTCAGTGCCAAGTTTCAGTAATAAGTCCCAGCAGCTACAGACAGACAGGAGAGGAGTGTAACTGTGAAAAACAAAAGAAGATGCAACTGATTCTTTGACATCAACTACTGATTGAGATCTTTTACTAAACAAACGTGTCACATTGTAAGAGTTCTGCAGCTGAAGAAGACGTCTTTTCTCATTTTATCATTTTAATTGCCAGAAACATATCAGCAGCAAAATACGAGGAGCGGAAAAGTAGCTGTTTGGTGTTTGACTGGTTTTCAGTGTCATATTGTCTCTGCGGGAATGTTATTGTGCACCAAACCTTCAGAGTGTTTCCTCAGGTTTTGTTCATATTAAGTCTCATTAATCCCTCCATGACGTCAGACCTCAGTGGAATCTGAGCCATTAGAAATAAACAAGACACTTGAAATGTAAAAGCAGCGACTCCCATGATTCAGTGAGTGTGACACGGTTATGCACACGTGTTGTTTGTTACCACTCTATAGTTCATCAATTCAAACAGCAACAATAGTAAAACCACCCACCTGTTTGACAACCATCAACTATGAAACACACCTGTCACTGAAGGCATTCAGAGTAAACTGGATCTACAGTGTCACACCAGGTGATGTGAGAGGACACATGATGGCAGATTAGATGAACACACCCAAATAATCACAATGATCATAATCAGTGTTTTGTTTCCTGAACACTCAGACAAACACACAACATGGAATAAATTATATTTTTACATGATGTTTTTATTGATAATGTACTAGACCACAGTTCATTTGTAGGATGAATGAGCCATTGCTTCTTCTCTTGAAATGTTAAAAGACACGTTGACTTTCATCTATACATGTGATTAATTGACATGTTTCTGTCGACTTCACCTTGTGCAAATTTGACATCTTCATGCTTCCAGTCACAGGGTCTAAATACTGCTGCTGCTACTACCACTACTACTACTACTACTACTACTACTACTACTACCACTACTACTACTACTACTACTACTACTACCACTACCACTACCACTACTACTACTACTACTACTACCACTACTACTACTACTACTACTACTACCACTACCACTACCACTACCACTACCACCACTACCACTACCACTACCACTACTACTACTACCACTACCACCACCACTACCACTACCACCACTACCACCACCACTACCACTACTACCACTACCACCACTACCACTACCACTACTACTACTACCACTACCACCACCACTACCACTACCACCACTACCACCACCACTACCACTACTACCACTACCACTACCACTACTACTACTACTACTACTACCACTACTACTACTACTACTACTACTACTGTGAACAAGAGATTCTGATCTTTAATAATTTTGTCAGAATTACTAACATGTGGCTTTTGTGTAGCATCAAGTGTGGTTTTACATGACAGACAGGTCAAAGGTGATTCTGCCATGTTAACACTTCTGCTCCACAGTTGATGGTTTGTGGGTTTTGATGAAGGAAAAAGCATGATAGTAAGAATAAATAGTTCAGACCTTCAGAAAGAAGAATCCGAGCTGCACATAAAGGCAGTTACCCCCCCCCCCCCCCCCCCCCCCAACCCTAACCCTCTATCTTAAGTGGAAACTTCTGTGGTGTTATGTTACCTAAAAACACGTCAGCTCACGTCAATTCACCTGAACAGGTTTGTGTGTTTAGATGTGTTACTGTGATCTCAGAGTGTCTGAGCTCACAGCGAAATATTCATCAGCTCTAAAAACAAAAAAAAAAGAAAGAAAGAAAATGACGATGAAGTCCAAAGACTCAGAGATATAGATCAGAATCTGTCTCTTACTTTTTACGAAAACAAAGAAATTGTGAGTTAAACTATGTGTAAAGATAAATCTGCATCAAATGTGTGTGTGTGTGTGTGTGTGTGTGTGTGTGTGTGTGTTGTCTACTTTTACTTTGAAGAACCGGAAGTCCCGGTGTTTTGATAACGGCTGCGGAAGTAGCTGCAGCAGGTTGCCTCAGAACCGACAGGAATCAACCGACAGATGTAACAGGTTCACAAAAGTCACGATGGGAATCAGACCGAGACCCTCTGTCGGCGTTTGCACGTCGCCGGTGCTGCTGTCGGTGGCTGTTCTGTTGACGTCGGTGCCGGTCGGTGTCCGCGGACAGAGCGCCCCGATGGATAACGTCGCCACGGAGCGGATGGCGGAGGAGAGCCACCGACAGGACAGCGCCAACCTGCTCATCTTCATCACGCTGCTCACGCTCACCATCCTCACCATCTGGCTCTTCAAACACCGACGATTCCGGTTCCTGCACGAAACTGGACTCGCCATGATCTACGGTAGGACCGGGACCGTTAGTAAACACTGCTAGCTGCTAGCATGGTGTTAGCCGCTCACCGCTGATCAGCCGGATCAATAACTGATCATTCAGAGGTTTCAGTCTGAGTGCAGGTGTCTGTGATTGACAGCTCACATTAGTACCAGAGTCCATGATAAACAGCAGGCGTGTTACTGTCAGCTGGTGTAATACAGTGAAGATCATCTGTCACATTTCACTGTCAGTTGTTACTATAACTACCCCCCCCCCCCCCCCCCCCAGGTCTGCTGGTGGGAGTGATCCTGAGGTTTGGAGTCCATGTTCCTCAGAGTATGAGTGACCTGGTCCTTAGCTGTGCGGTCAACGCCAGTCCTGCCACCCTGCTGGTCAACGTCAGCGGCCGTTTCTACGAGTACACCCTGAAGGGCGAAGTCAGCCGGAGCAAAGGTCACCAAGTGCAGGACGACGAGATGCTGAGGAAGGCACGGTGCAAACACACACATCATCACACACCCTCCTCCTGTGTTTCCTCCTGAAGACAGAGCTCAGGTGTAAGGCTGAGAGGACAGTGCTGTGTTTCCTCTGGAGAAGCTGCTGGACATCAGCTCATCACATACATGTCTAAATATAAAGATGTACGTTCACTACTGTTAATAACATGTTCTAACTTACCACTGTCTTCAGGTGACCTTTGACCCGGAAGTGTTTTTCAACATCTTGCTGCCTCCCATCATCTTCCATGCTGGTTACAGTCTGAAGAGGGTAGGAGGCTCAAAAGTCATTCAGCACTCATAAGATGAAACATCCTGTGTGTTCGAGTTTCTCCAAACCGTCTTTGTGTGTTTCAGAGACACTTCTTCAGGAACATCGGCTCTATCCTGGCCTACGCCTTCATGGGAACAGTTATATCGTGCTTCATTATTGGGTACGTCACGTGGTCGTCTGTGATGTCAGTGTTCAGACTCAGTTTGGTTTGGTGATGATGCTTCCTTGTTTCCTCCCAGGTTGATCATGTATGGCTTCGTGTCCTTCATGAAGGTCGTGGGTCAGCTTGGGGGAGACTTCTTCTTCACTGACTGCCTCTTCTTTGGGGCTATAGTTTCAGCCACAGACCCAGGTCAGTGTCCTCGTATGAGCTCACAGCTGCTTGTGTTGTCTTGTTGTGTCAATGTGAGTGTTTCCTCTGCTCCATGTTCCAGTGACGGTGCTGGCCATCTTCAACGAGCTCAGGGTGGATGTGGATCTGTACGCTCTTCTCTTTGGGGAGAGCGTCCTCAATGACGCCGTGGCCATCGTCCTGTCGTCGTAAGCACTGATCACACGCTGCACAGAAATACACACGTGTGTTACAACAGCAGCTCCACGTTAACTTCAGCAGTTCCACACAACAAGCTGAAATGTTGATCTCCAGCTGTTGAAGCATCGGCTCCAGTTCAACATGATGTGTTTTGTCCCTCATCACTTACAGTAGTGTTGCACTGTAGGGTTACAAAGGGAAGTCGTCATGGAGATGCTTTTTACACCTGGATGAACTATGACCTCACTAACGTCAGTCCCTGTCATGTCACTGCCCCCCCCCACCCCCATCCCCACCCCCACCTCACCTGTCGGTCTGCAGCGTCCTCCTCCGCCTGGACAAACAGGGGAGATGGGGGGCTGCAGCGCTGCCCTCCACAGGACGCCACGGCCCCGTCCTCCCCCAGGGGGTGGAGGAGTGGCTGGGAGATAACCAGACAATGAGCCCCCGGTGGGTGGGGGGGGGGGGTTGTTGGGCTGTTTGTGTAGTTGTAGTGATAGAAGCTGATCATCTCAGTCAGACAGTGATCTGTTACTTTGTGTAGTCGTGATCCATTGGGATGATCGCTGCCCCCCCCACAGCCCCTTTAGATCCACTCCTTTCCTTTCATTTTCTCTAAGTCCCACAGAAGCAGCAGGTCTCAGTTTGTTAACGCTGGTGCTGCTGATTCGCTCTGTTGGACTTGAGGCGATGGTTCTGCTGCTGTTTATGAGTCAGAACCTGCTGCGGCTCTGTTTCTACCTCTTTTCACTCGGAGCTCTTTGGATATCGACCAAAGAGAGTTGAGGGATCTGAGAGCATGTGAGAAACTGACCTGGTTCCTTTACTGACTGTCAAACCCAACTCCAGTCTACATATAAAAGTGTAAACTCCCTTGAAGGAACAGAAGCAGAGCTGGATTTGGGTTTCTGCAGGTTTCATTTGATGCTTGAATCTTTCTTTATCTGTATTTCTCTGAGCATGTGACCTGTGTTCTCAGTAACAAGCCTACTTCCTGTTGTTCATGAAAACTGTGTATGTGGCCTCAGCTCCATCGTGGCCTATCAGCCTGCAGGAGACAACAGCCACAGCTTTGAGGCCATGGCTCTGCTCAAGTCCTTCGGCATCTTCCTGGGCGTCTTCAGTGGATCCTTCGCTCTGGGCGTGGCCACTGGAGTCATGACCGCCCTCATATCCTCACCTGTCTTACCTGTAGACATCATGGTGAACAATGAGCATTAACAGCTGATATTGAGAGGGTGTGAACAAGCAGTAGCACAGCTCATGTGGGTTAACTCTGAGTTACATTCAGCTGTAAAGTCACTTTCATTTGTTTCTCCAACTCACCTGTGAAGCTGTTGTCACATATGAGAGCTACAGGTGAACAGGTCAACACTTCATGTTTTCTCCTTGACGGTCAGTTTTGATCACGTGACCAAGTTCACTAAGTTGCGTGACTTCCCCCTGTTGGAGACGGCTCTGTTCTTCCTCATGTCCTGGAGCACTTTCCTATTGGCCGAGGCCTGTGGCTTCACAGGTAACCATGGAAACATAGATGTTCACACTTAAGCTTCTGATGCACCACAAACAGAAACGACTTTAATTGATGTTTGATTATTGTTTGTTGAATGAAGTGTTACTCAGCTATGATTTCACAGAATTCAGATGAATTTCCTTTAGTGTGTGTGTGTGTGTGTGTGTGTGTGTGTGTGTGTGTGTGGGAGAGAGAGAGACGCTAACTCTAACCAAAATAATATTTTCTGCCTTTATTTTGACATTGTCAGCAGTACTGATTAAACACATTTGAGTCTCTGTCCACTGAGCTGCAGCTGAACTTGTTGTGTGTGACCCTGCTGTTGGTGTGTGTGTGTGTGTGTGTGTGTGTGTGTTACTGTAGGTGTGGTAGCTGTGCTGTTCTGTGGGATCACCCAGGCCCACTACACCTACAACAACCTCTCACCTGAGTCCCAGGACAGAACCAAACAGGTGAGATCACAGCGATCACACTCATTGTGTTCACCAGCAGCTTCATTCTTTATCATGAGCTCCACTGAGGAGTCTGATGTAAAGTCTGATGTAGCACCATAGCTTTAGTGCTTCAGTTAAAACCAAACACACAGAGAGAAGTCAGACAGATGTGAGCAGAGACGAAACACTCAGAGGCTTCACGTGTGTGTGTGTGTGTGTGTGTGTGTGTGTGTGTGTGTGTGGTCACTTCCTGTAAGATTTGATCAGGACAAAGTGGAGGCGTCTTTATCAGCAGCTGCAGAGAGATGGAGGGAAACCAACTGCATACCAGAGAGACAGACAGAGAGAGACAGAGACACAGAGAGAGAGAGAGAGAGACAGAGAGAGAGACAGAGAGAGACAGAGAGACAGAGAAAGGCGTCATCAGAACCAGATGATCAGCGTGGATAGTCCAAGCTGCTTCAACTGACGAGTCCAACATCAGTTCAACTCAACAGGCAGCAGATGTCACACACACGTATGCACACACACACACACACACACACACACAGGGAAATGACCTATGGAGGTTCACTGGAAACTAGAAACCACACACACATCCTGTCATTTCTAATACCCGACCACTATCCTTTCTGTCACCATGGTGATGTGTTTACAAGTGTTCAAATGAAATTACTGTGAAATTAGTGGAAACGACGTCAGTGGTAGTTCCTGGTAGAGGCATCTCTCTCTCTCTGTCTCTCTCTCTCTCTCTCTCTCTCTCTCTCTGACTTGATTTGCATCAACTTCACAGGAAACATCATCATTGACCTTCACATCCACTGGGACACAGTCTGTCTCTCTGTCTCCAGTCCAGTCCTCAGTCTGTCTCTCTGTCTCCAGTCCAGTCCTCAGTCTGTCTCTCTGTCTCCAGTCCAGTCCTCAGTCTGTCTCTCTGTCTCCAGTCCAGTCCTCAGTCTGTCTCTCTGTCTCTCATCCCTTAGCTGTTTGAGCTCCTGAACTTCCTGGCCGAGAACTTCATCTTCTCCTACATGGGTCTGACTCTCTTCTCCTTCCAGTCTCATGTCTTCAACCCTCTGTTCATCATCGGAGCCTTCGTATCCTTTGATGCTGGAGCAGATGCTCCACACAAACACAGATGAGTGTGTGACTGACACACTGTGTGTGCTGACACACACACACACACACGGATGATGCTGTTCTTATCACAACACGTTCACAGACTCATAGATCAATGAAGATGTGCCCTGACACTGTCACTAGCTTCATACAGCGCATGTTATTTATTTGATTCTGGATTTCTCTGAGCTGACCCCTGACCCCTGACCCCTGACCACCATTTCATTCTAACCCCTGTTGGAGAGAAAAAGCAGAATGTGATTGAAAGTGTTTAAAACAAAGCATTTCAGAGGTTCTGTACACCCTCATTTACGTCTGGTTCCTCCTGAACTGGATCAGTATTTCACTGCAGTGTATCCTTGACCTCTGACCTCTGGTGTGGTGTAGTTGGCTGTTGTTGTGTCCTTGACCTTTGACCCCGTGTGCTGCAGTTGGCTGTGTTTCTGGGCAGAGCAGCCAACATCTACCCTCTGTCCTTTCTCCTCAACCTCGGCCGCAAGAACAAGATCGGCTCCAACTTCCAGCACGTCATGATGTTTGCAGGTGGGAAACCTCTGTACTACGAACTGTACTACACACTGTACTACACTGTACTATACACTGTACTACATACAGTATTACACTGTACTACACTGTACTGCTCACACAGTACACAGCTTACTACACAGTACTCATTTTCAGACTTTGTTCAACAAACCTAAAAATTCAATTGAATTGATTTAGTACTGTCACAGGCTGTTATACTGTACTGTGTTGGACTATACCATACTATACTATACTATACCATACCATACTATACCATACCATACCATACCATACTATACCATACTATACCATACCATACTATACCATACCATACCATACCATACTATACTATACCATACCATACCATACCATACCATACTATACCATACTATACCATACCATACCATACCATACCATACTATACCATACCATACCATACCATACTATACCATACCATACCATACTATACCATACTATACCATACCATACTATACTATACCATACCATACCATACCATACCATACCATACCATACTATACTATACCATACCATACTATACTATATTATTTTAGGCTATACTATACTACACAACACTATACTATACTATACTATCTAATCTATACTATGCTACACTACACTTCTCTCACTTCTTCTCTTTCTGTGACTTCTGCTTTTCGTACTACTTTTTCATTTTCTTCTTCTTGTTCTCACTGTTGTGTCTCCTCCAGGCCTGCGGGGGGCGATGACCTTTGCCCTCTCCATCAGAGACACAGCGACGTACGCCCGACAGATGATGTTTTCAACCACGCTCCTCATTGTTTTCTTCACCGTGTGGGTCTGTGGTGGAGGCACCATGCCCATGTTATCTTTCATGAGTATACCGTAAGGCTGTACACCTCTGTCTATACCTTGATCTCTCTCTGTGTTTCATGAATGTTTCTGTTAATTCACTGCTGCTGTCTTCTCTCTGTCAGCGTGGGGGTGGACTCTGACCAGGACACCTCTGTAAGTCACCACAGAGTCCAAGGCTTTGCTTATATCATCAGTTTGTCAACTGCACAGTCAATGAAAGAACAGTAATGAAGCAGTGAATGAATGTGAACATTTGTGTTGTGTTTCAGAGTTCTGCTGCGATGGACGGGTCTCAGCGGAGGAACACCAAACATGAGAGCGCCTGGCCCTTCAGGATCTGGTACACCTTTGACCACAAGTATCCTTTGGCCTATGCATCACATCAGTCTGACACCAGAGGACGCCCTTCACTAACTTTATACACAGAACTGATAAAGCCTCAACTTCATCTTTAACACACTCTAAACCTTTCAAATCCTGTGAAAATGTGTCGTTTGTAAACTGAATTATTTTACAGCCTCTAAGAGAGACATTAGATATTAGACAAACAGACAGATGTCAGATCTGATGAGACTGTTGAAACAGTTTGGACCTTGACGTGTGTCCACTAGTTACCTGAAGCCTCTGCTGACCCACAGTGGTCCTCCTCTTACTGCTACTTTACCGGCCTGTTGTGGACCTCTGGCTCGATGTCTCACCAGCCCACAGGCCTACGAGGTTTGGACATGAGGCGTCTTTAAATACAAAAGATTTACACTTGACTGCTCATCTTCATCTTTCTCTTTCTCCCCTCTCCTCCCACCAGAACGAGGGTCAGCTCCATGACGACGACTCTGACTTCATCCTAAACGATGCCAACGTCAGCTCCATGTTTGCTGATGTCACTGTCAGCACCGATGCCTCTGGATCTCGCACTGTAAACCGTAAACGCTCTGTGGGTGGTGCCAGCCTGGCTGACGAGGGCCTGGACACCGAGCTCGCTCTGGCTGAGCATGAGGTGGCAATCAGAGGAACCCGTCTGGTTCTGCCCATGGACGACCCAGTGGAACCCCCCACCACCGTCACCCTGCCCCCACCACCCTCCCCACCCCGCTCTGACCCCCGCAGACACAGACTGTAGACACTGGACCTGTCAATCTCAGGTCAGCTGGTTCACTAGAAAACAATCTGTTAGTTGATCTGAGTTTAGAGTTTCTGTTCTGGTTCTGATGCAGATTCGTCTCCTCCCTAAGATCCAGAAACATCTCTCCAGGAAACTGAGGAAACACTCGACACTGTTACACTGACGGACTGTGTGTGTGTGTTTTATGAAGCTGATCCTGTGTGTGTTTATGACTTACGACTTCCACCTGAATCTTCGCTCTGGTACTTTTCACGCTTCTTGAGGACGTTTTGAGTCCAGGTATGTTTGTGACCTCATGAACTGAGTCATCTTGACCTGTCTTGTGATTGGCCGAGGTTTGATCATAAAGGACAGGAAATATCTAAGTGATAGGTAGAGCTGCAGTCATTAGCTGATGAATGGATTAGTGGATTAACGGACACGATCAGTTAATCAACAGTTCAGATTAATGATGATAAACTTCAGCTGCAGCCGGAGGACGCTGGTGATGCAAGAAGGACAAAAACCTCAGAATGTCCCACTGCAGTGGAAATCAGGTGAGCAGGACAGGACAGGGAAGGAGAGCAGTGTCTCCATGTTCTTTAGTCCCGGCTCCTGCTTCTTCTACTGATCTCTCTTTTTCATTAATTTATTTAACACAAACGATTTATTTATGTTCTGATTAATTATATATTTATTTATTTATTTATTGATTAATTGTTTTGTAGTGTGATGTCAATGATTATCTAACCCTGCTCTGTAGTGGGTCTGTGATGATGTTGTTTCTGTTGATGCACATTGTTCAGTTCAGGTCCTCATGACAACGTTTATTGTTAATTAAGTAATAACATCTCCTCCCCAGACTCTAGCGTGCGCATCGACTTTATACCTGGAACCTAGAACCTTCCTGTGTGTGTGTGTGTGTGTGTGTGTGTGTGTGTGTGTATTATTAGGGCTAATGTCTCTCTGGGGTTTTATCTGATTTAATCTCTGATGTAAACCATAGAAACTAAGTGAAGTGTCTCTGTGACGATGAGGGCTCAACTGTTCTGAATTAAAGTGCCTGCTCATAGATTAACTTCATTTCTGTAGATTTGTACATATTTGATTTGCTAATGTGCAGTAAATTGATCTTTTTGCTTTTGATATGACTCTGTGATGTTAAATGGTGTGTTCCCACTATAATGAGGCAATGTTCATTTTAATATTACATTATGGACAATAACTCTGATGTTTTATCTTTTGGGAAACTTATACTTTGTCAAAAATACAAATTTAAGAACTGGATTTTAATTTGAAAGGAAAGAAAAAAGTAAACAGGAAGTGGCCACTGACATCATCCTGATGTTTGTTTATTTGTTTTGCACCTTTTTGGTGAAGAAACTCGTCTCCGTTTGGATCTCTCTGTTCAGGCTCTTTTCATCCAGGACAAGTTTCATGACCTGACCTGTGTCTTTACCATCATCCACACATAAGGACACGAGTGAACTTTTAATCAGTTAGTGAAGTCTTTCATTTTAACTTGTTGATTTGTTGAAAAGTGTTGATATGGAAACAGCTGTAATTAATGTTCCAACAGCAGCATCATTAAAGTCTAAAGAAGAGTTTCTGCTGGTACGAAAGTGTAGGAACTGTTGATGACAGCTGTTCATCTGTCAGTGTTTTCAAATGTGAACTAATCAAACAGATCGTTTCTGTGTGTAGTTAATGAACAGTGTCTGACACATGGAGAGAGACAATAAAAGTGAAACTGACTATCTATCTATCTATCTATCTATCTATCTAATCATCAACTTCACACACTAAAAGCTTGAATCGAATGTCACGTTGGCTTTTATTTTGAAGGAACAAGGACTTCTACTAACGTCACATGTTTTTTTTGTTTTGTTTTGTTTTGTTTTGTTTTGAAGGTACGTTGCTCTTCTTCCGGTCTGGACGTGTTCATCTGTGCGTCTTGACGCAGTGTGACGCTGCGCTCTTTCACCGAGTGAGGGTCTCGTTAAAACTCGGAGCTCCGCCGTCCCAAGAGCCGCTCATCCCACCGCAGACATCACCCCGGGCCCGGTAAGAAGTGCGTGGAGGCTCCGCTGCCTGAGCGGAACTCCCGCTGAGAACGGCAGTGTCCGAACCGAACCGAACCGAACCGAACTGTTCTTTTCTGTCTCGGCTGAGACTCTGCTCGCTGTCCTTGGTCCACGGAGTTCAGATCAACTATTGATCTGATGATCAGTGGATCAGAGCTGATCACTGGTACACGTCCCGACACAGTGACAGTGTCCAGCTGCATCATGGGAGTTTGTTCCTCTCATCCGCGTTATTGATGGTTATTGATAGTTACTGATAGTTATTGATTGTAACTGTTTTTTATACACATGAAATTATAAAGCAGCTCTTTGACATCAGCTCTACAGTTGTCTGGGGCGTTGGCTGTGTGTGTGTGTGTGTGTGTGTGTGTGTGTGAGTGTGTGTTGCTCTACTCCTGAAATCTGTTTCCAGTTAGACACTCTCTCTCTCTCTCTCTCTCTCTCTACTGTTTTTCAGCTGCTGAGTTCAATTAAAATTCCTCTACTGCTATTTTTCATCCCTGTGTGTGTGTGTGTGTGTGTGTGTGTGTGACTGTGTGTCTGTGTGTCTGTGTGTGTTGGCCTCAGTGTTGATCTTCGAGTCTGTTATTTAAGCTCCACATGCGTTCGACCGGTTTCCTTCAGGTTTTAACTGGGACAAATTTTGACTCAAATTGCGACCCATAGTTCACAGTAGGAAAACTGTGACTATTGATAAATGACAGAATTGAAAGGTCGTCAATGTGTCAAATGAATGAAGGTGACGAGACAAGGCTGAAAGAGGAAGGAGAGACAGGAGGTGTTGAAATGTTGCAGCGTGTTAATATGAATATTATTTAGAATATAAATGTGTAGACTGGAGACTATCACTGATTTTAAACACAGACCTGTGTGTGTGTGTGTGTGTGTGTGTGTGTGAGTGACTGACTGAAGTCAATGTCTGAATGTTAAAGAAATTACATGAGCTCAGTCTCATAAAATCCATAAATACATCTGAGGGTCATAAACTTTATGACATGAGACTGACTTCAGTTCAGTTTGTGTCAGTTTTATTTTTATTATTTATTCTAATGAGATCGACTGTGACTCTGTGACGATGTGACACTGTGACACTGTGACGTTTTACTGTAGTATTGTGACACTGTGTCACTGATGCTGTGATGCTGTGACTCTGTGACACTGTGACATGAACTTGATTTTAACTGAGAAACAGAAACAAAACATTTTCTTGAACATTACAAACTAATCAAACAATGATGTGACTCTGTTGAGCAGTGTTCACATCACTCACAGTATTCACACCTGTTTGTTAAAGTGACAGTTTAGATCTTGTCTTTAATATCTATAGTTAAATCTGCTGCTCGATGTGTTGTTGTCGTCGTCAGGTAATTCTCCGACATCACATGTACTTAAGTAAAAGTAAAAACAAAAAAGTGAGAAGTTAAGACTTGTTAACTTGTTGATGTGCAAAAGTTACAAACTGAGATTTATGAAGAGAAACTAAAGGAGTTTGGACACACACACACACACAAACACAGAGAGGGAGGGGTCAGATGGGGCAAACTAGACCAGACAAACTGAGTGTGTATTATTCTAGAGTGTCTGCATGTGTGTGTGTGTGTGTGTGTGTGTGTGTTGGCATGAGCTTATCACAGAAGAATGTAGTGGAAAAATGTGAAACAGGAAGTCTCCATCATGAGGGTGAAGTTGGCACCATACACACACAAACACACACACTGATTCAACAGATGTGTGTGTGTGTGTTCATGTGAATGTGTGTGTTACTGAGTTTTTACACAGCAGCTCTTTGACTGGCTGATCAACACTGCTGATAGGTAGGCTTAATTATCAGTCTGCTAACATGCTAAGCTAAAATAGTGAACACAGTTCCTGCATGTTAGCATGCTGATATTAGCATTTAGCTAACAATCCTCCTCAGACAACAACAAACCAATTTTTTTTTTAACCTGAAATCTTTGGTGATGATTCTGTTGACATGTTACATGAGTGTTTGTGAACGCAGCTCAGAGTCTGACGCAAGAGCTGCTGCTTACCCATAATCCTGTGCTGCTGCTCTGACCAAGAGCTGAACACTGTAGTTATAGTGGCTTCTGTGGTTTCCCAGGGAGTGGTCCATGTAAGAGAGAGAGAGAGAGAGGCTGTGTGTGTGTGTGTGTGTGTGGGGGGGGGGGGGGGGGGGGGGGGGGGGGGGCTTCTGTCTGGAGAGTTGTCAAAGGTCCAGATCTCACCACATTAGTCATACCGGGCATTCCTTAATGTGTTCACCTCATTGTATGGATGGACACACACAAATAACAAAGCAAAACAGAAATAAACATTGAATGCTGATACGATACAAAACGTTTTACAAAATGTTTTATCATCATTATTGTACATTTTGAAAAAAATAAAAACAAAATAAATGTAGTGGCTTCAAAGGTAGTGACAGTGATAAATATCAACAGCAAGTTATTGACTGAAGTTAGCAGACTTTAGTTATTTGGTAAATTAACTAACCCAGATCAAACAGAGTCACATCTGGGGACATCTCATCTTTAATCTGTGGACAGGTGTTTGATTGTCTGAGCCGCTACCATGGAACCAACAATTCTCTTCAAACACAAATGGAAGCAAAAGATAACAGAAAAAAATAACACAGCTTCAGAGTTCCCCCTGCTGCTTCAGCCTTTACCACAACCATCCACCCACTGGCACATTTAAATAGCTCTCCTCAGGTCTCCCCTCATTACAATACCAACACCATGATCATTTAAAATCACTTTATACAGACGATACCTGGGGGATATTCAACAAGCCCTCTCATACCCGGTAAACAAACTAGAGCAATATGCATACCTTTCAAAATAAAGGCCTAATCTGTGAAAGTCAGTATTGAAGATTATGGCTATTCATCAGGTACCTAGGTAAAGTGATGAGTTGGTGAAGATGATGAAAGTTACACACAGTATTTCTTTGTCACAGCTCCAGTCAGAGCTCCTAGTAGAGCCCACACTGCTGCTCCCACTACAGCTTCATGTGGAGCAGCCATGGTTGCTCCAAGAGCTGCATAAAGACCTGCAACAAATACTGCTTCTGTAATTAGTCCAACAACATTTCTCTCTACCTTCTGTATAAACACATTATCTTCCTCTGCTCTTCTTCTTGCCTCCTCAGGCTCCATATCTCGATTTTCTCTCAGTAGACGTTCCTTCTTTTCCTCTATGGCTGTCTCAGCCTCTTGGAACATTTTATTGGAGTAGTAGCTTCCTCCATTTTTCTCAACCATTGTGTCAATCTTCTCAAGCAGCCAACAAACCTGGGAAGGATGAGAGTCTGTGGAGTTGAAAACGTGGTATCCTCCATGGCACTGACTGATGAAGTCACGGAAAGCTATATTTTGATCAATTACATCTTTTATACATTTCCCCTCTTCCTCCAGTTGATCTCCATGGGTGAACAAAGCCATGGTGTAAGATGCTGCCTTTTCTCCAAACACCTCTTGAATATGTTTCACTCTTTTTCTTCCTCTTCTGTGAATGTGTTTGGATGGATCACGACCAGGAACACGTGAGGACCTGGAGCAGCATATGAGACACATTTAGCGATCTCTGTCTTCTTACTGGAGTCAAACACATCTGGAGTTTCAACAACCATCAGTTTGCGACACCCAAACCATGCTGCTTCCTTCTGACACTTCACTGTCACTGAGGAACTGTCAGACTGACAATCCTCATTCCTTAAGATAGTGTCTCTTGTTGCACGTTTGCCAGCTCCATTTCTTCCAACAAGCACAATCCTGACATCTGGTTCTACTGGTTCCACTGGTTCCACTGGTCCTGTTGGAGAATTTCACAAACACATAAATCAGTATCTCTGTATCATTTGCTGTCTTACTCTTTTCAGTCCAAACTGGAAGACACAGATCCTACAAACAGTGTTAACTAGGGATGTAGAGGTATTTGTATTTGGCCTGCTCCATCACAGTCCAAGCCCTGCACCCAATTAACTTGCATATTGCTTTCATATTGTACATACATATTACCATGTATGTACAGGTATGTGTAGGTGTGTGTGTGTGTGTGTCACAGGCAAGGACAATATGGCAGATTCAAAATGATCACTACAACTATACAGTCTAATGAAGAAAGACTACAAAACAAGGTGGCAGTGAACAAAAGAAACAATGACTGCTGACACCACCTGGTGTGTGGGTGTAGGTAGGGAGAGTCTTTGCTTGTCAACGTCATGTAATGTAAAAGTACCAGCTGAAGGTGCAGGCAGCTCCTACAGATGTGCTACAGGTGTGTGAACATGTACGGACCAAATAAACTGTGTGACTGACGTTTCAGACATTGACATTAATAGATATATTGACCAAACATGAATCTGCACAGGGGCAAAGGTCAACATTTCTGTGGCTTAGCTTAGCTTAGCTTCTCTCTCTCTCTGTCACTTTATGAATGTCTTTCTATACTGATAGTATTAATAGATATATAAAAAAGTAAGTTCACATCAGGACCATCAGTTGTCTCACTTCTGTTTCACTCACTTCTGTTTTTTTGGTTATTTTCTCAAAGTCACTGCTCCTCTTCTCTTCTGGCTTCGTCTCTGATGCCTTCACAGCAGCAATGATGAGGAGTCGTCCCACATGCTTTCCTGCAGCCACACAATGAAGGTCACACCCAGTGTTGTGATACATGTACACATACAAACACCCAGTGTTGTGATACATGTTGACAGGTCACCATCAACTTATCAGTGTGAAGATGATAATAATAATTTGAGTATGTTACAGCCAAACCTGCTGAGCAGGTTCACTGTTATTTTTAACAGGTGGAAACTCCCGAAGAGAGACAATGAGTTCTGAAGTGACACTGGCTCTAGCTGAGGACACTGAACTCATATGTTGGTACTTTGACTCAGAGGAAATTGGAATATTTCATAAGAAAAGAGGAAACACGTGTTGGTGTGAAGCACTTTGTCAGTATCTGTAGACTGAACAGAACTAAGAACAAAATATTACATCAAGTCTGGACTGGAGCGTCTTTAGTCTTGTGTCAATGTATTAAAGTTCATGTCAAGCTGAACTCAATAGAGAGGCACGTTAAAACTGCAGCCTTGTTGTAAAGTTGTAGCTGTACTCACGAGTCAGGGCGAGTTTGCTGGCCATGTTAGAGTTTGACAGGCAGGTGATGTGTGGAGTCTCGTCACTGTGGCTTCTTGTTGGTGAATAGTTTAGTTTTCACTCCGTCTGTATTCTGGTTTGATCACAGCTCCTCCCTCCTCACCTGTCACGTCTGTTCAGCCACCAGCTCAGAGATCACAGACATAATCAGACCTGCTACAGACCTGCTGCAGACCACTGCTACAGACCTGCTACAGACCTGCTGCAGATCACTGCTACAGACCTGCTGCAGACCGCTGTTACAAACCTGCTACAGACTACTGCTACAGACCTGCTGCAGATCAATGCTACAGACCACTGCTGCAGAACTACTACAGACCACTGCTACAGACTTGCTGCTGACCTGCTACAGACCAAACTCAGACAAAGAACAGCAGCTGCAGTTGAGGCGCAGGACACAGAGAAGATGAAGATCTGGTCCTGAACCAGGTTATTCACTCTCTAACCTTCACTCAGAGTTTTCACTTCACATCAGGAACATGATTTAATTTTAGTTTAGAAACATGTGGAAATGCAGCCAGAGCCAACACTGTGTAAATGTGTGTGTGTGTGTGTGTGTGTGTGTGTGTGTGTGTGTGTGAATGTGTGAATTTCACCAGTGGCGCCCCCATGTGGTGCCTGTTGTGTCATGTCTCCACACCTTCACCTCCTTCTCCTCCTGTCTCCTCAGTTTCACCTCCTCTCTCCTCCTCCTCTCTGCTGCAGGTCTGAGTCTCTGTTGCCGTGACGATGGCCGACAGCTCCTCCTGCTTCTACTGTCGTGACGACCTGGGGGGGAAGAGGTTTGTTCGCAGCGAGGGTCGTCCAGTGTGTGTTCGCTGTCACACCAAGTTCTGTGCCAACTCCTGCTCCGAGTGCCATCGACCGATCTCTGTAGAGATGAAGGTGAGCTGAGGTGTGTGTGTGTGTGTTCAGTCTGATGGAGCTGCTCTGATTGGTCACCTTTGAAGACACCTCCTTCTGCTCCTTCACTAGGAGCTCAGCCATAAAGGACGGTTCTGGCATGAGGAGTGTTTCCGCTGTGTGAAGTGCTACAAGCCTCTGGCCAAGGAGCCATTCAGCACCAAGGACGAGCGCATCATGTGTGGGAAGTGCTGCTCCAGAGAAGATGCTCCACGCTGCCACTGCTGCTATAAAGCCATTCTGCCTGGTGAGGCTGCACATTACATGTTTAATACAAAGAGAGGAGCTTCATCACAATAATAAATATCTGTAAATGACACCGAACCACTGTTACAGATGTTTGCAGTCAGGAACATGGAGTCAGTGGCTGCAACATTCAGAAAAAACAATCCAGTTTCATTTTTTCTTCAAACTGATTACAATCAACTGCAGTTTGTTCCTGCTCCTCACCTGTCTGTGTGAACTACATCACCTGCTGTGTGCTCACCTGCAGGCTCAGAGACTGTGGAGTACAAAGGCAACACGTGGCACGATGAATGTTTCACCTGTGTCAGCTGTAAACGACCAATCGGCTCGCAGAGTTTCCTCTCTAAAGGAAGTGACACTTACTGCAGCCCCTGCTATGACACGAAGTTTGCTAAACAGTGTGTTGGCTGCAGAAAGGTAAGAAAGCAGCCCCCCCCCCCCATGATGCACCTCAGTGTGTGTGAGGACTGATGTGAACTCCTCCTCTGTTCCAGCCCATCACTTCTGGGGGAGTCAACTACCAGGAGCAGCCGTGGCACAGCCACTGTTTCGTGTGCAGCTGCTGCTCGAAGCCTCTGGCAGGATCGAGCTTCACCAAACACCAGGAGCAGGTTTTCTGTGTCGAGTGCTACAAGAGCTCTGTGGCCAAGAGGTGCAGCGGCTGCCAAAACCCCATCACAGGTGAACCTCAGTTCAACTGAACATCATGATGTCATTAAGTACTGCTAATTAAACAGTGACAGAGCAATGTTCAGGAGCACAATAAACTGATTCAAAAATATTTCCTGGTGAGTTTGAGACTCAGGGCTCTGCTGTGATAGGACAAGCTGAAATAAAAAAAGACCAACAGACGTCTGTGACTCCTCCTCCTCCCCCTCTTCCTCCTCCTCCTCCTCCTCCTCCTCCTCACAGGCTTCGGTAAAGGAGTGAACGTGGTGAACTACGAGGGCAGCTCCTGGCACGAGTTCTGCTTCAACTGTCACAGATGTTCCCTGAGTTTGTCCAACAAACCATTTGTGGCCAAGGGAAGAGAAATCCTCTGCACCGACTGTGGCAACAAGCAGTGATGCAGTGATTGGCTGCTACTGTCCAACAGCTGAGTTTTTATTCTGTTCTTTCATCTCATTTAGACAGAAACATGTCTTAATTGTCAATGTGTGAAAGGTGATACTTTCCTATGACCAAAACAAGTGTTTCTTTTTAATATTCAAAATGAATCTATATTTGTAACTGCTAATTTCCTATGGTTTAATATGCTTACTGTACATTTCATCAGTTTAACTTGTATGCACTTTTCTAAATCATGTTTCCTCAAAGGAAAGATGGAAATGTCAAATTGGAAAAAGTAAAACTTGCATGCATTGATGTGTCACTACTAAGAAATAAAATTTCTACAAAACAGAGTTTGATGCTGTTTGATTATTGATTATAGGAGACCTTAATGCTAAACTGTTCCTGATGAAAATGTGAACAGACATAACTGTTGTTGTGTGAAGGTTTCATATTAATACTGTGAAAGGACTTCCTGTAACTTTGTGATGTCACAGTGAGCAGTCAAAAACCTTCCACCCGCCTTGACACTTCCAGCATTTTGTTTTCTGTGTTCACAGGAAATCTGCTCTTTTTTATTGGCTCTCTGGCAGTCAGCCAATCAGAGGAGAGGCTCAGAGAGAGGAGTTGGTTTTAAACTCTTCAAATCTATCAATTAAACAAGTGTAAAACATGAGACCTTTAATATGCCAGTAAGTGTAGCTTTGTCTGCTGACAGAAGATCATTCAGGTTTGTCTGAACATGTTTGAAAGATTGACAAATCACTTTATGTTCCTTGCTTCATACAGACAGATCGATCACACACAGAGACGTTTACCACCATGGTAAAGGTCAACACTGATTTAATGTGAGTTCACATACACAGTGTGTTGACAGAGAGTGCTGGATGTTTGTCAGATGTAATTACGCCTTTGTTCAGAGGTCAGGTGGGTTTTTCTTTACTTTGGTAAGATGATATTCAGTATGTAAATACACACTGTCTTTCCTTCACACACACACACACACACACACACCAACACACACATTATTACATCTGTGACCAATCACAGCAGGAACACACCTGGTTCCTGCTGTGGTCCGTCACATCGTCCCTGTTTGCAGAAACAATTTGGAGCTTCATCTTCAGGTTGGAGCTTCACCATCAGGTTGGAGCTTCATCTTCTGCTCCATCTCTGAGCTCATTGGATGAAACCAGTGTTTGTTGAATTTGAACTTTGTTGATTCATCTTTACAGCTCCACTCGTTTCATTTGTGCAGGTACATACGTCTTCACCTCTACCAAGGTTTGGAAAATGTGAACAAATTTAAATGGTTAAAAGCTGTTATTCACTGGATGATGGAAACATAATGAACTTATTTTTTCAGATTTCAAGATGATTTTACCACAAAAGCTCCTGAATGTCTTTGTGTGCGTGTGTGTGCTGAGCAGCTCCGTCACTGCTGTGGAGTCTGGTAGGTCTGAACGAAAGGAGTGCATCACAGCAAATCTTATAATTATCATAATGGCTGAAAAAGAATAACACAAGAAAATGGAAATTAATCACTAATAATCACTGTCATGGTTCGTCTCATTCCCTGTTTCGTTCCTGTTTTATTTTGAAGTTATTTTGAAGTGTCTTGTCTTCCTGTGTGTTCCCTGCTGTGATTACCTGATGTGTCTCACCTGCGTTGATGCCCCCACCTGTGCCTGTATTGAACCTCACTCTGTTCCCATTGTCTTTGTTGGATCGTCTGCGTTGTGTCCCCTGTTGTCCATGCCGTGTCCTCCTCTGTGTCTCTGCCCTGCCTTCCTGTCTGAGTTCCTGAGTTTTCTGCGTGAGTTTACTGGTTTTTGTTGGAGTCCAGTTCTCCACACATCCTGACAATCAGGAGAGAAAAGTCTATTTCTAATTGAAAGTGTTCACCAGGTGTGTGAGAAATAAAAGGCAAGGCAAGGCAAGGCAGTTTTATTTTTATAGCCCGTTTTTACAAACAGTTTGTCTCAAAGGGCTTTACACAGCATTATGACAACATCCTCTGCCCTTAGACCCTCACATCGACTGAGGAAAAACTCCCAAGAAAACCCTTTAACAGGGAAAAATGGAGAAACGTCAGGGTGAGCAACAAAGGAAGGATGCTAACTAAAAGCTCTGTCATAGAGGAAGGTCAAAACAAACACAGTTTACCATATTTGGACACTATTTGACTTCACACTTACAGTGTGTCAAAATCAAAAGGCTGAAACAACGTTGAGCAGAAAACAGAAAACAACTCCATATTAAAATCAGTTATTTGATTTAATGCAACAGAAAAGTGTGAATTTATCCAGTCATTGAACTGATGTGAATATGCTGACACCTTCAGTCATCACTGATACAGGTCATTAACCAAGTCGACGGTTGGGTTGGGTTAGGGTCAGCAGCAGCACTTTAACTAAAGTCCCTTTCATTTTCCCTCAAACTGCAGAATTTGTGTTTATTGTTCATGTCAGATGTGTTGATACCAGCAGCTGGACTTCAGTCTGATGATGATGATGGTCATGGACCATCTGTTATCCCACTCTGTCTCAACATGTTAGTGACCTACTGTGTGTTGTTTTGCTGTACACTGTATTTTACTGTGTATTTGTTGTTTACATATATTCCTGTTGTCAGTCCCTCCATACAGTCTCTGGGGGAAAGTGGTGGACTTCTGCTTTGGCTGCAGCCACATGACGTTAAAGCCTGACGTGTCCATCCCGACTCTGCAGGAGTTCACCATCTGTCTGCATCTCAAGTTTGAGGTTCTGATATTTGATGCTGCTAGAACTTTAAATTGGACAGTTCACAATGTTTTATCTAACACCTGATCTTACCTGTGCAGGTGCAGGCCACCTCTCCCTGGACCGCCTTCATCTACCACCATCCTGATATTCAATATGTGGAGCTGGGCCTGGGGGGGGAACGGGGACGTTTCGTGGTCTGGCTGCTTGGGACAAAGTGGACGACCTCCCAAATCAACCTTAGTGTATCACAGTGGTTCTCAGTGTGTCTCACCTGGTCCCACAGAAGAGACAGACCTGCCCTGTACATCAGGGGTGTCCCGGTGGGCATGACGCCAGGTAGCTTTTCTTTTAATGTTTTAACGTCTTTTAGCCTGTTCTCATTATTTACTCTTTACTTAGTGTTTCATTGTTAGTTTTATGTCGAGTTACCTGAAGGACAGACGTTTGTCTCAGTGCAGTAAGAACAGAGTCTTAATCGACCCTGAGACAACACGGTGCAAAGTCGTACTCAGGGTTTAGGTTTTAGATTTAGATTTTAGATTTAGAAGTAACTGTCAACCCCCACCTCTCAGTCGTCCTTCACATGTGCACTGGACCACGACTAACCTCCGAACCGTAAAGTAATCAGTCACTGTGATACACAGAACACTCGCCTGACCATTGGAACATTTCTTTCTGTTTAAAGTATATTTTTGCCTTTAATTGACAGGATAGTTGAGAGAGAGAGAGACAGGAAATGGGGAGGCAGAGGGAGGGGGAACGACTTGCAGCAAAGGGCTACCAAATTCGGGATTCGAACCGGGGCCGGTCAGTGTATCAAAAAACGATTAGTTTATTTAATTGTCATTTTTAAAAATACAAAAAATAAAATTGAAACACAAAGCGTTCTTGTTTTTGAGTGTCAAAGAGCAACGAACTAACCATGGTGTTTTGTTTCTTTAATTCCCTTTCTTAAAAAAACAATCCAAAGACCAGAAGATCCACTGACTAGTTAGAAATGTTCTGTTCATGTTCTGTTATTTGGTGCATGTTTGTTCGTATGTTTATTTGAGTGTATTTAACCTGTGGATTGTTCGGCTCTCCTCCCTCTTAGATCACACTGTTGACCCACCTCCCTCCTCATATCCAGCTCTGGCCGCTAACGGGACACTTGTTCTAGGTGTAGGACGCCCTGTGAGGAGCAGCAACATCCAGATTCTTCCATTCACGGGCGTGTTTGGCAAAATATCTCTGTTCCGGCTGTGGGGACGAGAGCGCAACAAACAGGAAGTTACATCACTGTATTGCACGGAGGGCGACCTGGTGAACTGGGAGACGGGCAGTTGGGATACTCAGATGTGTCCTGTGGTTGCTGATCCTAGTCTGCAGTGTGGTGAGACAGTGGAAAACATTTCCTCTGATTAAATCAAATACCAACGTTTACCACAGGAAGTGAATGTTCACTTTGAAGCTTGTGTCGGGTTCAACAGGTGTTTTACAGCTGCCTCCTGCAGCCACAGTGTCTCAGGCCTCAGATCAAATATTGACCATCAGATGAGTAAATATAGAAGATCAATACAATAAAAGTAATTCATCACTCAGCTGTCAGATCAGTCCCTTCTGCAGCTGTAAACTAATGCCCACACTTTGTCTCAAGTTAAAATGATCCCATTGATTTGAATAATTTTAATTAACTTTTATTCCTGCTGAATATTAGGAATGATTCTTAATTCAATCTTCAAACCTTTATAGATCATTGATTTAGAACAACCTTATTAATTTATCTCTTTAACCAGTTGGTTTCAAAACTGTTTTGATTTTCAGGAAAACTTTTCTAATTATGTAACTAAAATATCTAAATATGAAATCTGTTCTCTGTTTTATCAAAAAGTGAAAACAGCACAAACTCGTGTCATTGTACGTTGTGTTCACATTAACACATTAATGAACTATGGATGCTCACATAATGTCTCACATGATCTCTGCTTGTTTGGCAGAATGGTCTTTTTACGAAGTCAGGATGATGTTTTCCATCATTTGTTACGACGGGAACAACGCAGAGTCGTACACGGCCAGAGAGATGGCACATCACTGGGTAACAGACAGAAATAAACTAATGTACAAATGACCTGACCTGAAAATGTTTCATGTGTCACACTCTGAATATCGACACTTCAGGTGCAGAAGATAATGAAATAACTGGATCATGTTGTAATAGAAAGGTTAAAGGTCGAACTGGTGACCTGCAGTTCATCTCACTGCTGTTTGCTGTTACTGCTGTTGGTAATTGTTGTTGTTGTTGTTGCAGATCAGAGAGGTGCTGCCAACCAGCATGTATCTGAACAGAGTGTCAGTGTTTGAAGTCAGAAGGTAGGAGACGTTTACAACACTGACCACCATATATTCTGTAATAAAACACTGACACTTGTCACTGTGTGTTGCATCAGTTAAACCATATATTACATTATATGGCAGACAGAGGGAACCAATGGGCCAAAGCTCACAAAGTTTCTTTGATGTCTTGCTCAGGTCCAGTTCAGAAGAAGAAAACCCTGTCAAACCATCACATGAAGACAAACTGGTAAGAAAAGACAGGACTGATAAATGAAGCAGGCTGAGACAGAGACTATTATCTTCATATCTTAATGCAAAAACAACTGCATCATGCGTAAAGAAACAACTAATGTCACATTAAAGGGATTCTCATCAAAACTAATAGATTTAATGTGGCTATCTGCCTCATACAATCTGTACAGTCCACTTGTGGCCAAAAATGGATTTAGTCACAGTGACCTTTGACCTTTGACCCACAGCATCTAATTAGTTCATTGTTGAGATCAGGTGAACATTTATAATGTTTATACTGTTTACAGTGGAAATGTAGTGGCTGCTGTTGCTGCAGCTATTGATCAGGTTCAAACACAGACTCATTGATCTAATAACTAATAAAGCAGTGTCAGGCTCTGTGGATCTCACTGTATCATCTCTTCTACTAAAGTCCATGTTTTCACTGAAAAAAGTTAAAGAAGCTATTATTGTGTTCAGTTTTATGTGTTCTCTACCCCTCAGGTGCGCTGGGTGACCCCCAACATCAACAGGTAACATGATCTACAGGAGGAAGTTTTGTCACATTATAGAAGATTTATATGTTATATGTTCATCTATAATTATAATATTTTCAAATATGTTTTCAGTATCATCTCTTCACATTGACATGATGTTTTTACTCCTGAGTCACATGACCTTTAACCTCTGTCTTCTGTGTAGGTTTCAGTGTCTGGTTCATGTCAGTGTGATTCCCAGTCTGGACGTGTCAGCTGTGCAGAATGAGATCTACATGAAGCTGAGGTTGCCGTACTATCAGGCCGAGCCCCTGCTGCAGCTGCAGGCTGTTGGAGGCAGCATACATACCACACCTATAGGTACGACATGGATTTGTGTGTGTGTGTGTGTGTGTGTGTGTGTGTGTGTGTAAGTAACTCTACTTCACAATGATCATTTGTCTCTGTAGAGAACTTCTCTACTGCCACCACCAGTCCCCCATCGCCTCCAGCACCAACACCACCTTCTACCTCCTCCACACCCACCTATACTGGTGCAGCCACAACCAGCAGCCCCACTAACATCTCAGGTGAGTGCCTCAATTACAGCCACACAAAGGTTTGATGTCTTCAGAGAGAAGAAACCATTGTTTGTGTCTGGATCTTCTGTGCAGAGCTGTATTTTGAGGTCAAGGTGAACGTGTCCATAACAGGAGACTGTGAGCCAGAGCAGATCCTCTCTACCTGGGTACGTCTCACACATCACAGCTTCGTTATTCTTTACATACATACACAAACCAAACAGCTGAGATTCATGAAACAACAGTTGTTAAAAGTCAAAGTGAAGCAGCTGAAGTTCAACATGTGTCTTGAGTGAGAGGATTAAACCACAGCGTTGTATGATATCCAGTTTAGAGTTCCCCGATGATGTTTGCAGCTTGAACATGAGGAAACAGATGCTTCTCTTTAATCTTCTCCTCCTGTCAGCTCAACTCTTCTCTGCCTGATGACATGATGATGGTGCTCGACTTCCAGCTGTTTCCTAAAACACACAGGTAAACGTCTGTTTCCACACAAGTCGCTCTGTCTGACACATGTAAAAGAATCTGAACGTTGATCTTCTCTCAGGTATCGTCCTCAGCTGCAGTCAAACCCCAGCAGCCTTGATGGAGTAAGTCCAAAACTTAAACTTACAGAAGATCAGAGGTCTGACTCAGCTGGTGCTGATATTTACATGTTCGTGATGGTGAATTACCCCTTTGGTTTGGCTGCAGAGTTTCTTTTTTTGTAGAGAAAAAACTTTTCCTTTGAAACACCTCGGATGTCCATGTACAGTAGTTAATAATAGTTAAATATTAACTTTGCTGACAGGAAAATGAGCTGGTAAATGACATAAACAAACAAATATCATGTGTCAGGATACTAACATCTTGGTATTTTCACATCTGAACTGACTCTGGTTCATGAAGCTGAAAACTCTTTTTTCTTTCTCCAGCTGTTTATGTTCAACGTTTCCAGGTAAGGATCAAAGCTCAGCTGTGAACACGTAATATGATGTGGAGCAGAACAGGAACACACTGTCCCATGTGCTTCACATGTTCAGTCATCACATTAACAATCAACCTGTGTGACCTGTGTTCTGCAGAGTGAGCTGTGTTTTCCAGGTTCATGTCCTGATGTCACTGTCAGACTCTCAGGAGATGGAGGAGCAGATACGAGGTCTTCTTCTGTCGCCTTATGACGACGGCTCTGTCACCATAGCGACTGAGGACATAGAGATAAGTCGTATCTGTGAGTGAACCCTGTTTACATGTTGGAGAACAGCCCTTTCTAAAGAGGATTCTGTCTGAGTGTGTGTGTGTGTGTGTGTGTGTGTGTGTGTGTGTGTGTGTGCATGTGTGTGTGTGTGTGTGTGTGTGTGTGTGTGCATGTGTGTGTGTGCGTGCGTGCGTGTGTGCGTGTGTGTGTGTGTGCGTGTGTGCGCGCGCGACTCAGTGATCCTGAAGTGCGATGCTGAATCCCACCAGACGAGGAGAGGCCTGTTCCAGTGGCCTGACACCTCTGGAGGGAAACATGCAACTCGGCCGTGTCCAAAAAATCCTCGTCGCTTCGCCACCAGACTCTGGTGAGAGCTCCTGCACTGCAGCCTATGGACGAGCTGCTTTATCACTGTTCACTGACACTAACATGTTGGATATGAAAAGCTTTCATATGAGACTCAGCTGCTCTGACTCTCTGGTGACACTGTGTGTGTGTGTGTGTGTGTGGACTCACTGTGACCATCATCATCAGTTGTGCTGAGCTGTAGAAGCTGTGGTCAGGAGCTTGTTGACTGTAGTTGATGGATCATTGGTCAAACAGCTGTTTGAGTCGTGTCCATCACTCGCTCTGTGACAGATGAGCAGGTTGTTGATGAAGTGAAATGTGTTTGTGTGGCAGTAAGCTCTGCCTCAGGACCCACTGGATGGACCCGGACCTGGAGGACTGTCCTCTGGTGGTGGAGACCATCCCTGATCTGGACCACATCCAGGTCACAGCCGGTCTGTCTCACACTTCTTCACCTCAGTGCTCAGTCTCAATGTGTAAAAAAATGACATAAATTCTTATAAAAGCTAAAAATATATAAATGTGTAAAGTCTGATGACAGTTTTACCAACATTAATTCTTATCTAATAAACTCAAGATCTGATTCCACTCAACGCACTCATCAGCATCAAAACAAACTGATGGACCAAGTATATGTAGACACAGTAACACTGTGCCCCCTACCCTCTACCCCCCCACCCCTACACACAGAGTATTTTAAATGGACCTCTAGACAGTGGTGCTCAGCTTCAGTGAGAAGATCATTGCTGATTCTAGGTTAGTGATGTCACCGAACCAGGTTCATATTGATCACTTGTCTCCAGACAATGCGTTGGATGTGGTGGAGATGATCGAGGGTTTGCTGAGAAACCACTCCACACTCAGCTTCCAGGAGCTGGTCACCGTCCTCAACAAGCTGGAGGACATCGTGGACCTGAGCGTGGTCACACCAAACCTGGGCCAAGCTCTCATCAACATCATCTCTGACATCCTGGAGTCGGACAGCAACCTGCAGCCATTCACCAACATGTGAGGGTGAAACCCAAACCTGTGCTGAACTTCTCCTGTTGGAGATGTGTTCACTGACCTCTTCTGTCGTCCTCCACAGGATCCTGAACATCACTGAGGCCGTGGGAGACAGGATGGTCGGCTATGAGGGCTCCTCCACCCTGGTGGCTTCAGCTGTGGCCATCTCAGTGGTGGATGTAGCTCCTGGACAGTTCAACAGTTTGACATTCGGAGTCTCATCTGACCCAACAGGCACAAAGCCTGAGGTCGGTACAATAATCACATTTATTCATATTTATGAGAGAAGGATGTATAACCTGATGTATGAGGCTCTAACAAGTATCTGATTATAAATGATAGTGTAAGAAGGAAGATGTCTTTTCATCCTAAACGTTTTGAGTGTAAATTAGTAAAACTATTATTAAATAAATCGAAATAGTTGTTGATTATTTTCCAGTTGACAATCCAACTGGTTAATGAGCTGATTGATTTAGCTCCTCGTTATTATTCTCTGCATCTCAGAAAACGTTAATGTGCGTGGTGAAGACAGTGATGAATCATCAGTTACATTACACTGTGAGAGATCACTGATGTGAAGCTGTGTCTTCGTCCAGAGGACACAATCTCATCAGTTTCCTCCTTCAGCAGCTTTCAGGCTGTTTGACACTCACTTTTATTCAAGGCCGGATCCATCCAGTGGAAATACATCAAATGATTCTGACCCACATTTCAAACTGTTCTATTCAGAGTCTGTTGAAACTTTGAGCTCCACATTTAAAGTTTCAATGACTGAGACATACCAGACTCATCACAAGTCAAAGTCAGTGCAGTTTTGATGAGAATGTACTTCACCTGTCGATGTCTCTGAGTCTGTGTTAATAAAGTTTTCTTCTCTTTGTAGATCTTTATCAACAAGTATCCATTTAATGATACTGTGGCCTTCATCTCCCTGCCCTCGGCCCTGCAGCACAGTTTCCCACAGAGCAGCCAGGACCAGAACCCCCCCAGGGTCCAGTTCCAGTTCTATGGTATACCCATGCTCTTCAAGGTATTTTACCCAGAGCTGTGAGTGAGCAGCGTTACACTCTCTGAGGTTCTGCTCCTGTTCCTGACTTCATGCTGCTGAAACTTTCAGAGCAGCCAGAAGGGTCACACCCTCAACACCTTTGTGGTGTCAGCCAGCGTGACCAATGCCACTGCGCCCATCAAAGACCTCGATGAACACGTCAAGGTCACGCTCCACCACCTTACACCCAACACAGTGAGATGAGCTCTTATCATCTGTTAAATTATTAATAAATCAGCTCATTAGGCCTTTGATTAACAAAACCTTTTCATTTTTCCTATGTTCAAGCTTTCCAAGGACGTCCAGTGTGTGTACTGGAACTTCAATAAGAACTGTAGGTCCTGGATATAACTGCTGCTTCTTCACATCCGTGCAAACACTGGATAGTGAACTGTGTGACTCTGAATGTCTGTGTTATGTGGTAGATGGACATGGAGGCTGGGACGATTACGGCTGCAAGAAACACAACAGCAGCTCCGACTACACAACGTGTCTGTGTGATCATCTCACACACTTCGGAGTTCTTCTGGTACAAACCTCTTTCTGCTTTGCTGAAGATCTGAGCTGCAGCACATCTAAATATCTTTTGGTCTGAATGACACAGATGTGATTGTACAGAGATCACCAGCAGAGGGTGCTCAAGACACAACAAAGAGACAAGGGACACACATTGATTATTTGTGACTTGACCACATGATTATTGTGGGATATGTTTTTGATCTTTCTTAATAACATCCGAAGTTATTCATCAGACTACAATCAGGCTTTGGAGCCACAGTCGGTGCTTGTTAGATGACTGATTGATTGAATGTTTTAATTTCTGAATATGATTATGAAATCACTCACAAATCTAAGATCTCTCTAGATTTATCATTTCAGTTTTCATGTTCAAACTCAGCGGTTACATGGCTGATGGTGTGTTTATTGTTAACATGTATGTATGTGTGTGTGTGTGTGTGTGTGTGTGTGCGTGCGTGTGTGCGCGTGCGCGTGCAGGACGTCTCCAGGACTCAGGTGGACGCTACTAATGAGCAGATTCTGACCATCATCACCTACGTGGGCTGTGGAGTCTCGTCACTGTTCTTAGGAGTCACAGTTCTCACTTACACAGTGTTTGAGTAAGACCAGGTTTTAAAGGTTCCACGTCACAGCTCAGTGCTGTCTGTGTAATTATCACTGCTACAGCTGAGGGTTTCTGCCTCTGTTTCTATCTATTTTTTTATTGCACATGACTCAGGATGATAAACCTGATCAGAGATACTGAGTCTGCACCACTGATGAAACTCTGCATTGAGCACAGTGGGTCATAAACAGTATGTTTGATTCAGGGCATTGCCTCCATGTTTAAATCTGATGAGAGACTTTGAGAGAAGCGTCAGAGGAAAAGTTTCAGTTTCAATGTTGTGTTGCTGATTTTCAGTCAGAATCAGTCACTGTAGCTTTAATGAAGTGATGACAACGTTAAGAACTCAGAGCTGCAGTGGTTCACAGGTTCAGATCTCTTCCTCACACTGTGTGTGTGTTTTACCTTTCATTTTCTTTCCCTGCCTCTCAGGAAGCTTCGTCGGGACTATCCCTCTCAGATCCTCATCAACCTCTCCCTGGCCTTGTTGGGCCTGAACCTGGTGTTCTTGGTCAACTCCTGGTTGTCCTCCTGGGGCCTGTACACCCTCTGTGTGGCTGCAGCATCCACCCTGCACTACTTCCTCCTGACCTCCTTCACTTGGATGGGACTAGAGGCCGTTAACATGTACTTTGCCCTGGTCAAAGTCTTCAATGTCTACGTGCCTTCATACATCCTCAAGTTCTGTGCTGTAGGATGGGGTGAGTCCGGGAATGAGACCCTGAGAGCAGCTCCTGAGAATCATTCTGTCCAGAGAACAGACACAACTGTGATTCCTGAGACATAGTGTAGAAGTGTTGAACTCTTCCTGCAGGACTTCCTCTGATCATCTGCATCCTGGTGCTCATAATTAACAGAGAAGCCTACGGCAGCCACCTTTACACGGACGGTCAGCCGACCTTTGACACAGTAGACAACTTCAACAACTTGTAAGTCTTGGTTTCATCTCATGTTGTTTCAGACAGAAAAACTAGTTAGGAAATCAACCCTGGTCCAACACTGAATCTACAAACACTGTGAAGATACATAGCACGCACGCACGCATGCACGCACACGCACACGCACACACACACACACACACACACACACACACACAGACACACACACATACACACACACACTTAAAAATCCCTGTAAATCTTTGAAATGGAAAATCATTATTCATCACCAGAATACTAGTTTTAAACTCTTCATACTCTGCTTTAACATTAGCTGCTTCACTATACTGGACGTGACAGTAAATGGTATTTTATTATTATCCAGCTTTATTCTGTCAGGCAACTTGTTGGTGTTCTTGATAGACACAAACTGACTCACACAAATCAGCATTTTGATTGGTTGTTTCACGGTGACAACAGTTCCTTATTTCCCTCAGCTGTTGGCTGCAGGACAACGTGACCTTCTACGTGTCTGTGGTCGCCTTCGCCCTGCTCATCTTTCTCTTCAACATTGGGGTAAAATAACACATTAATGAGCTTTCTAAATGTCACAGATTTATTAGGAATATGTAGTTACCAATCAGGTAGCACTTGTTCAGACCGCAGTGCTGAACCTGACAGTATCATGTTGGCTCGCTGATGTCTGACTGTTTTCCAGTAAAAACCTTCTTTTAAATTTCCTTTGAGGTTTTTGTGGTGGTTCTGATCCAGATTCGTCACATGCGTGTCAACAGCCCAGCTGGAACCCACAGTGGACTGATGCACGACCTGAAGGGCGTGGCCAGTCTGACTCTGTTACTGGGACTGACATGGACCGTTGGCTTCTTCACCTTCGGTCCAGCGAGGGTGGTTCTGCTGTACCTGTTCTCTGGACTCAACTCTCTACAAGGTTGGACTTTCTTCTTCTGTACAGGCCTCACACAGATTAAAGAAATACTTTGTTTGTACATTTGTAGTGAGGGTTGGTGCTAATGAGGGCCTGTGTGTGTGTCCACTGTTTGCTCACCACACATGGATTTTTCCTAAACAACTCATTTCACATTGATGATTCAAAAGGAACCAGTAAAGGGGAAGAAATCAGACGGAGGCTGAATGATGCAACTGTTTCACAACTGATTCACCTCGACTCATTATAATACTTTCTGTTTTATCCGAGTGATGCAACACAAACCCTCCACTGTTTACCTCTCAGTGAAAAGCTTTGTTCAAGGACAAACCCACTGTATCTGCAGGGGAAAGAACACAGACACTAACCAGGACCCAGTCTGGTCCATCTGGTCCCAGTCTGGACCCTAGGGACACATCAGCTGACTTCTCTTTGCACCTTTCCACTGCAGGACTCTTCATCTTCATCTTCCACTGTCTGATGAAGGAGAATGTCAGGAAACAGTGGAGGATTCACCTGTGCTTCGGACGCTTCCGACTTGAGGAGTACTCTGGTACGACAGCAGAACGTCATGATGTTACTTTATCAGTGGACTACAGTCGGTTCCACATAAAGGAACCACTGGCCTTGATCTTCTGTTCCTTGTGTTTGGTCCAGAGTGGAGCAACTCAGCCTCAGCAGTTGTCGCCAAACCCACACTGAAACCTCCTCAAACATCGGTGCCGTCCGTTCACTCGGTCAAGTCCAGCTCCACAGAGAGCACGTCAGCCTCGTCCAACTCCAGCCAGAGAGACTGGACCTGCAGGAGACCGGACCTGGGTGAGGAGACAGTCTGTCAACACTGCTGCTGCTCAGTGGACACAGTGTGAAAGACAAAAGACAGCCCAGGATTAATTACAAGTTTAATGATGAACATTCAACATTTTGTGAAATAACTGGTTATAATTCTCCTTCAAATCCTTTTCAGTGACATTGTTCACTGCTCATCAGTCGCTCTTCTTTGACGTTATTCTTTTAACGAGTTCTTTGATCCTCATCTATTGTTCAGTCATTTAAAGGAGCAACTGAAAGGTGTAATTCATCTTGATGAGTCAGCCCCTCCCTGCGAGATGATGGCACATTTAGTCAGATGTCACAGTCCCTGTCTCAGTGAATGTCACTGCACTGACATGAAATAATTACACGGCCTTTTGTAATGGAGCTGCTGCTTCTTTCTGGATTTCTTCACCAACATCATCCAGCAGCTAAATTTAACTCCCAGGCCGAAGTGAGTGAACCACCAAATATTTGTTTGTCACACCTTTAGATTGTTCACTGGTGTCTAATTACATTGCAGGCCTTTTTGTGAATTCCCTGGCTCTCCCTGGGGCCCAGAGAAGCCCGTCAGCTGCAGGGGCCATGAACCAGGCACCAGGCAGCAGGAACCACTTACTCGACCAGCAACAGCAGAGATGAAGCAGAGGATGCACATGGAGATCTGCATGTACATGCCAACATGTAAAGTCAGAAAACTCAGGAGACGTGTTTTTAATTAAAGCTTCATTACATCACATACAAAACTACTGGCTTTTGTTTTTGCTAAATATTGTAAAAGAGCCTGCAATTATAAAGACATGAGTGGTTGCATCAGTTCCAAGGAGGAGTTGGTTGCCAAGCAACTGCTGAGTGGAGCCATGGTGACAATGAACCACAGCAACCACATGAAAAAATAATAACATTTTAAAATCAAGATGACACGAGTCTTCCCGGCTCCTTCTTCATCTCAGTCTCTTTCATCACGCCATTAAACATCATCATCATCACCTCTGAATGTCACTGACCTCTGACCTGTCTGTTGTTCTGACTTGTGAGCTCTGGAGCCATTTTACAGTCATTGCTCACTTTATTAGAAACTATTCTTCCTTTAAATATTGTGGCTTTGTTGATTCTCTCTGAGGTCAAAGTGCAGCTGTTGGATTAGCACTGTAGAGACAGATCCAAAGTCTGTATGTTATTGTAATCAGAACATCAGCAGAGACTGACAGCAGTTAGTGGTTCTGCTACATCGAGCAAAACTTTTCCGTTTTCATTTTTAGTGTTGCAGAAGTTTTGAAGTCACATATTTAGGGGCTGCAGGAGGGTTGCTCAGTTCTACTTGACAGGGCAGGAACATGTTCCCCCTCAGCTTTGGCCTTTCAGCAGCCCTCCCACCCACCACTCATTCATTGAAACTCACTACTTCAATGTGGTGCACAACAGAAGGCTCTCGTTTATTTTTCTTCAAACACCTACACAAACTGAAAACAGCAGTGACGTCATGCGTCAAACAAAAGCAGAATCACTGATGAAAGGTAAGTAACAAAGTCTGAAGAGGAACTACAACAAACTTGCACACTGTGGACTCCTGGGAATCGGCTCAGGCACTGAAGCAGTCCACCAGCTTCTTTGGATACCAGGGACCTGCATGGACTTTCAAGAACTGCTGCTTGACCAGATCCTTCACTGTCTGGTAGACGACGGCTTCCCCCTGTTGAAAACGTTGACAACATCAGGCACTGTCACAGAACACACCTGTCAGCATCCACAGCTGATACACACCTTGACGCTGTGGTAGGAGGGCAAGTCCAACAGGTAGCTGTGTCCTCCTGCCTGCGCCACCTGACGGAAGTAAGTGTAGAGGGCTCTCTTGCTGAGTCTGCTGGAGAAGCCTGGCCCACTCAATGAGGGAGAGCTGGAAACAATGAGAGCAACACAGCTGATGATCCACTGACGCTCGTCTCACTGTGGGTTCGCTGTGTTATATAGATAAGTGCATTTTAAATATTCCAGGTCAGACCACTGGACTGACACATCACCTCCTAACAGATACACACACTCACATGTTGAAGTGTGCTCTCTCTACCTGCTGCTGAACGTGACTTCAGATGACAACGATTGAGTGATTATGGGATGTTCAGTTCAGTCTTACAGATGTTCAGCTGAAGGTGGAGTTCCTTCACACATAAAATTCATCTATTTATCACGAGATGACGAGATGTGGGTTTGGGAAACTACTTACTACTACTTTTGGGTATTTTTCCTTTTTCTACTTTTACTTTGTCGAAAACACGCTGCAGACTTCAAACTGACACTTAAACCAATGGTGTCGACTAAAATGAACAGTTGAGGCTGCAGGACAGAAGCTGAAATACGCAGCACCAGAGTGAGCGCCGAGCAGGACCTCAAATCTATTTTTGGAAGTAATCTCTGCTCAAGGACGATGCAGCCTCTGGTGAAGCAGCGTCTGTGTCACAATGCAGCTACAGAGCCAAAGACGGCAGTGGCCCCCGGCCTCGCTGTCAAACTGAACCAGCCTCTGCTGTCCCAGCCATTGGCTGCAGGAGTGTGAAGGAGGTGAGCTACAGTAGATCCAGAGGACACACATCACACTGAGCCCACGTCTCTGATGCAGTTACTGCACATTGTCTTCTTTTCTTAAACATCACTCATGTAAATGTCATGCAGTTTCTCAGATCAGTGTGCAGATTTTGCAGAGTTTCCATGTCTTACCCATCAATGATGAAGCCCTCATTGCCGTCCACAACCTCTATATCCTTGTCCCCGAGGCACCAGTTGATGCTGAGGTCGTCATGGTGCAGGGAGGTCACAACAGGCCCCACGTAGTCGCCACAGACGAAGATGATGTTGTGTTTCTTGTAGGACGGTGGCAGAAAGTGCTCCCATCCAACATCCAGTCGCTTGTTGGTGATGTCAGATATGTCCTCCAAAATCTTCTGGCCTCCTACATCAACACCATCATCTCAATATGAGCTGTACAAAGACACTGGTCCTAAACCTCAGTTTATATTTATGGTTGTCATGGTTTACTGTATCTATAAAATACCATCTTCACATGTATGTCTTGTGAGCTCCACCTGGAAGCAGACACGTTTAAACAGATCTTGACCTCTTGCCAAGCATCAGGATGTTTCCCATAATGCTGAGCAGCTGCTTTGATCATTGATGTACCTAGCACCATGCTGGTGATGTACAGTGGCTGAATGAAGTGACTCAGTAGCGCCCCCTGGACCCCAGTGACTGTCCAGCGACACAACTTGTCACTACCAGACATGCAGCAGACTCTGGCTCCCCAGAGGCTGGGGTCCAGGTAGGCCATAGGGACCAGCAGGCCCTTAGCGTGGTGGTGCAGCTTCAGCGCCGTCCAGATGTTGCTCATGGTGCCTCTAAACAGGACATGACACTGTATCAACCAAAGGAAGTGTAAAACACGGACACTCAGACTATAGTAGATGGTTACAAACCTTTATGTGCATATTAGGTCATAATTATATAGAAAGATGTGTTAGTTCTTTGTCCTTGACCTGACCAGTATAAAGGTAACAGAGCAGAGCCGCACTCACCGTGACCTCAGCCTTTACCCTGTAATGTGTCAAGGCATTACAGGAGTAAAGGCTGTGACTTCATGTAAGATTCAATCTGTACAGAGGTCACATGACCTCATGTAGCCGTTAGAATAAGACAACAGCTGATCACTGTACTTGAAGTAGAAGTTCTTGGCAGCTCCTTCAGGACACTGGTTGGTGTAGATATGCAGGCTGATCTTGGGTTTGAGCTGAAGCTGATGGCTGCTTGCACTGCTCTCAAAAATACACTTCTCCTTGGCCTTTGGATCAGCATCAAAGAAGAGCAGAAGCTGTTTGTACAGGAACCTGAGCACAAGCCAGAAAACACATGCAACTCAAATTTATCAGAGTCGTGTCAAAGGTCATTTATAAAAATCAAGAGTTCTGTATTTTCTGAAAAACAAAAACAAGAGTGCAAGGGAATCCTAGAAAAGAGCAGATGACCTGTCAGATGTCGGACATGGAGAAAACCCCACCAATGACTCAACAGGCAGTCGAACCTGTGAGGTTGTCGGTGTACGATTTCACTTCATGTTTGACAACAGACAAACCACCCGAAAGGCCAGAGTGCAGCTCACAGAATCAGAGGGAACGCAGCCAGCAGAGCCTCTATGGACTCAAAGTAAAGATCAACCTCCACCAAGATGATGGAGAGGAATATGAAGTGCAAAAGAGAAGAGATCATGACCTCCTGTGTTCACCATGATGGTGCTTCTGTCAGGTGTGCAGTCCTCCTGCTGAACACCAGACCGACCTCAGTGAGAACATCAACAGAAGGATGAAGTCTCCAGGCAGCTCTGTGTTAAACCTACTCACTTCACAGCTGATCTGTGCCTGTCTCTATACCTGAGCAGAGCCCGTCTGGCAATGATGATGGCGTGACAGTCATGGACCATGGTCCCGTTGTAGCAGAGCCACTTGCTGCAGCTTGAATTACCAGTTCCCAGTGCCACTACTCTGTACTGCTCACATGGACGGCCCGCGGTGTCCAACACTTCTGTGGAGGAAATTCATTCACTGTCCATTCAAAACTATGGTCAACTTACTGCTCCAGTCAATATCAAGACAGAGACATAATCAATATGGATAAAGAGGTGGAGGATATTTAACTCTGAGCTGTGAGTGATGCTAAACAACAAGTCTGCACAGAACACCATCCACATGCTTCTGTCACCAGTCTCTATTCAACCAGACTGAGACTAAGGCTGCATTAGATCAAAAAGAGTGACTCACATGTAATTTCATAAATATTCATAAACATAATTCACTACTCACTAGTATGTGAAAAAAAGCATTTCCAGTCAGTGAACACATGCCTGTAACAGTGACCTGTCATCAACAGAGGCCCAGTTTATGCAGCTGTGTAAACCTTGTTGTCTTACACAGTGACACCTGATGAAAGCAGTTTAATCTAAAACATGGTCCTTCAGTAAAACACTCACCCCTTATTAAGACAAATGCTGCCATGTGGCTCTTACAGCTGTGGAAATCAGGAGACATCTTCAGGAGGTTGTCAAACGTCTCGCTGCTTATTGCTGCCATGTGGTTCTTGTGCCAGTTGGTTTGCCACACTGCAAAAAGATCAAAAACATTAAATCAGTAAAGACAGTTCGTAGTTTACTGGACAGAGGAGGAGGATGAGTCTTTAAGGAGATGAGTGATCACAGGTCCTGAAGCGACTGTAGCATCAACAGTCAGTGTGCAGGGGGTGTAGGTTCAGTCTGGGGGGGGGGGGGGGGGTCAGCTGGGTTAGGACAGCACCACAGAGAGAAGAACCTGCAGATTTCTGATCAACTGTTTCAACAGAAACACACTGAGGGTGATTAAAGGAACAGTCAGACTTCAACCACACAACCACTTCTACTGCACCTTCAGGCTTTCCGCTCCCACCCTGACTCTGGAGGTCCTTGCCCTGGTCCAGGAGCAGCTCTTCGTCCAGGATGATGCTGTCAGCAGGTGACATACCAGGAAGAGAGAGGACCGCTGCTTCATCACCTGAGTCTTCGTCCTAACAAACAGAACCATTGTGGTGAGAACTGTGGTTTTCCTCTTTTATCAACTTTGAACACTGCTCTCTGGTCTTGATGTACAGGAGTCTGTTGTTGTACAGACAGTGTCAGTGACAGATATGAAGGACAGTGTAGAGGTGACAATGTCCACAGAAAGAGATGTTTTCCAGGTTTGAGACATTGACTCTTTACCTCCTCCACCATCACGGGCTTCTCTCTGAGTTCAGGCATTAAAGCCAGATCCATGTTGCCTCCTTCAGGAAGTAAAGCTCCACTCTCCTGGTCGTGGTCTCCATCTTCCCTGCGAGGAGAACAGAGACCACCGGGACATGGTCCAAACAGCTGATCATCAACATGTAAAGGAACGTTCACACACTGACAATACAACACTATACAATAAATGCTCTACAATACACCAACACAGAGCAGTGAGATAGAGCCGCGCACTGAAGTCACCTGTCTGTCTGCTCCTCACCTGTCTGTCTGCTCCTCACCTCTCTGTCTGCTCCTCACCTGTCTGTCTGCTCCTCACCTGTCCGTTTGTCAGCTCCTCACCTGTCTCTCTGCTCCTCACCTGTCTGTCAGCTCTTCACCTGTCTGTCAGCTCCTCACCTGTCTGTATGCTCCTCACCTGTCTGTCTGCTCACCTGTCTGTCTGCTCCTCACCTGTCTCTGTCTGCTCCTCACCTGTCTGTCTGCTCCTCACCTGTCTGTATGCTCCTCACCTGTCTGTCTGCTCCTCACCTGTCTCTTTCAGCTCCTCACCTGTCTGTCTGCTCCTCACCTGTCTCTTTCAGCTCCTCACCTGTCTGTATGCTCCTCACCTGTCTGTCTGCTCCTCACCTGTCTGTATGCTCCTCACCTGTCTCTATCTGCTCCTCACCTGTCTGTCTGCTCCTCACCTGTCTCTGTCTGCTCCTCACCTGTCTGTCAGCTCCTCACCTGTCTGTCAGCTCCTCACCTGTCTGTATGCTCCTCACCTGTCTGTCTGCTCCTCACCTGTCCGTTTGTCAGCTCCTCACCTGTCTGTCAGCTCTTCACCTGTCTGTCAGCTCCTCACCTGTCTGTATGCTCCTCACCTGTCTGTCTGCTCCTCACCTGTCTGTATGCTCCTCACCTGTCTGTTTGTCAGCTCCTCACCTGTCTGTCAGCTCCTCACCTGTGTGTGTCTGCTCCTCACCTGTCTGTCAGCTCCTCACCTGTCTGTCTGCTCCTCACCTGTCTCTTTCAGCTCCTCACCTGTCTGTCAGCTCCTCACCTGTCTCTGTTTGCTCCTCACCTGTCTCTGTCTGCTCCTCACCTGTCTGTCAGCTCCTCACCTGTCTGTCAGCTCCTCAGCTCCTCACCTGTCTGTCAGCTCCTCACCTGTCTGTCTGCTCCTCACCTGTCCGTTTGTCAGCTCCTCACCTGTCTGTCAGCTCCTCACCTGTCTCTGTCTGCTCCTCACCTGTCTGTCAGCTCCTCACCTGTCTGTCTGCTCCTCACCTGTCTCTGTTTGCTCCTCACCTGTCTGTCTGCTCCTCACCTGTCTGTCAGCTCCTCACCTGTCTCTGTTTGCTCCTCACCTGTCTGTCAGCTCCTCACCTGTCTGTCAGCTCCTCACCTGTCTCTGTTTGCTCCTCACCTGTCTGTCTGCTCCTCACCTGTCTGTCAGCTCCTCACCTGTCTCTGTTTGCTCCTCACCTGTCTGTCAGCTCCTGTCTGTCTGCTCCTCACCTGTCTGTCAGCTCCTCACCTGTCTCTGTCTGCTCTATAACCTCAGTAACAAGCAGCCAGACTTGCCCTCACTGACCTGAGCTTCCTGACAGTGACAGTCCATCATGTTTAAAGACATGACAGACACCTGAACAGTGTGAACTCTGATGAAGTGTAGGATCAGTGTGAAGCTGCTTGTTGTGGCGGAGTCGCTTTGGATCATCACCTCGGCCCTGAGGCTCCGCTGGAGGCTCCGTCTGCGCGGTGCGTCAAACCCGACTCCAAGTCTGACAGAGACCGGAGACCGGCTCCTGTCCTCGGGCTGAACTGCAGGGCTTCTTGACCTTCCATGGTTGTCAACGAGCTGCAGAGAGATGAAGAAAAGTCAGTGTGAGGTTGGAGCTAATCAGTCAGCTAATCAATGACCTCAGTCAACACCTGGTTCAACAGGTCAACAACGTTCACCGACTTAAAGCGAACATGTGAAGGGCAACAAACTCCGGTTTGTCTCCGCCGATGTTAAAGCGTAGCTTTCAGGTTGGCTAATGCTAACAACCGTTTAGCTAACTGCGGCCCCACAGACGAAAGCAGCGCCTCATAACATAGTTGTACAGGCTTTACTGCTCCACACCGACCGTGTTTAACGTCAGAGTCGATGAACTGTGACATATAATGAAGTGTTTGTCTTCCGTCTGTCTCCACGCACCGAGGACCGGAGCTGCTGGTGTCCACTGTCCGCCGTCTGAGCCCAGAGCCGTATGGAGGACGGGTTGTGTAGGACTCGGCTGAGCGGTAAGTGCGGGCAGCGAGTGTTTTGTTGTGTTGGGTGATTTATTGGTGCTGAACTGGTTTAAATTTCTTGTTTATTTCTGTTAGACATTTAAAGAAACGTGTAGCTTCATGTTTCTGTTCCACATGATGATGGTAAAATCTGTGAACACCGACTGTCACAGTCACAGGCCTCACCTGAGCCTCAGTAAGGTCAGAGGTGTCAGGGCCTGACCTCTGGCTGACCTCAGCTGCCATAGTATATATAATAAGTTTGTTTTTACTGATCAGTAATTCGAACATAAGACTGGCCCTTCCTGCAGCTGCTGTATGATGCCCTGTTAGAGCTGAACTGTGATTAAGAGGCTTAGCAGCACAGACCATGAAAACAGGCCAAAAACCAAAGTATAGCCTAGTAAAAAACAAAAACAAAAACCCTTTGACCTTTTGACCCTTTTGGCTTTGTCTTCCTGTTTAAGTACTGCAGAGTCACACACACCCTCAGATAGTTCAATAGACTCCCTTTACACGTTGCATGACAGTTAAATGTGTGGTTTGATGATGCAGATGTAAAATTGATAATTATCACAGAGTGAGTTTCCACGGTGACGTCTGTGTTCATGTCTCAGTGTGAATGTGGAAATAAAGCACACACACACACACACACACACACACACACAATAAATCAGGCTCATTTGGCTCAGGACGATCTGAAGCTCCGTTGAGGTGAGAGGAAGTGAAATAGAGTTCATTCCCACAGTGACTGTGTGTGTGTGTGTGTGCGTGTGTGTGTTTGTAGTTATCTCCAGAGATCCTGCTGCGGCTCAGTGGAAACTCTCCCCTGTGTCCTCTTCATGTTAAACACCTCCTCCTCTTTGTCTCTCTCCCTCTCTCCCTCTCTCTACGTCTTCTCTCTCTTTCTTTTCCTCTGTCACACCCACTCACTCGCTCTCAGACTGGGAGAGCTGCTCCCTGTTTGTTTTTAATGGAGGAACAGTGGTGTGTGTGGAGGAGACGGAGCTCAGGGACTCGAACACATGGTCACAGCTTTGTGTTGGATGGTGGACAAACAGAAGTGTGAAGCACTGAGCCCGCTGACGCTCTGTAAACATATGTGAGTGTGTTGGTTTGTGTGTGTCACTGTGCACTTTCAGTGGTAACACTATGATGTATTAATCTATGTTAATTAACACGAAGCAAGCACGAAGTCTTTCTCAGATGACTGTGCAGATGCTAAGTTTTGTTTCTGGACACGATGACAACAGATGAGCGTCGTTGTTGAACTGTTCCTGTTGTAATTAAACAGACTCCCACTTCATTTTCCATTATCTAGTGCCTTTTCAGCAGTTTTATATAAATGTGTGAGCCAGCAGCACTATAGGGTTGGGGTTAGGGTTAGACACATGCATATTTATAACACATGTCTATCTGCACCTTACTGTAAATGTGCACAGGTACCTGCTCAGAGAGCTCGTGGATATTTGAAAACCAAGCTCAGAGTTTTTTGTCCAGCGACGATTCAACAGCGTCAGAAAAGCCAAAACACGTCTGTGAAACTGAGCAGCTGCTTTTCTTCTGTTCAACAGTGAGAGAGAGACATGAAAACTTTCACAGCTTCTCCGTCTCACTCACAATGAACCGTCTCAGACTTGTGGCGAATAAAATATGAAATTTGGAAATGTGAAGCTGAACTGGGTCACTGCTCCATGCACAACTGAGCACGGATAATTGGACAATCTTATTCTCTCCTAAATGACTTTGACAGACGTTTCCTCAGGCTCACCACTAGAGGGCAAGTCCTCCACTCACTGCCTGTGTGTTTCTGAGAGAGGGGGAGAGAGAGGGGGAGGGAGGGAGAAAGGAAGGTAGAGAGACTGAGAGAGAGAGAGATACTGTACATTCACACACCTTCATGAGTCTTTGTCTTGTTTCTCAGTGAATCTCATTGTGATAATTATTCACACAAGGATCTGAGGCACAAGCATCTGTCTCTCCTTCTGTTGACCTCCTCCTGCTCCCCCTCCTCTCCTCTCCTCTCCTCTCCTCTCCTCTCCCCTCCTCTCCTCCCTCTCCTCTCCCCTCCCTCCTCCTCTCCTCTCCTCTCCCCTCCTCTCCCCTCCTCTCCTCTCCTCTCCTCTCCTCTCCTCTCCTCTCCTCTCCTCTCCTCTCCTCTCCTCTCCCCTCCTCTCCTCTCCCCTCCTCCCCTCTCCTCTCCTCTCCTCTCCTCTCCTGATCTTCCCTGCTTTTGTTTCTTTGTTATCTGCAGCTTCTTCTCTTTCATTCTCCTCTTCAGTGTTTAAACATTGCAGAAATGTTCAGAGGGAGAGGAAGAGAAGAGTGAAGCAGAGCTGAAAGGTGAAAAGAGAAAAGAGCAGGTTTACAGCTCGACGTTCAGAGAAAACATGGTAAAAACCAAATATAGGTCAAACCAACGATTTTGTAATCCAAGCTTCAGCTAATGTACAGAGCACAGATGGATCCTGCAGTGAACTACAGGCTCTATATGATCTGTGCATCAACATCCGGCTGGTCCACCCAGTCATATCACTTTACATAGAGCCAGCCTGCCGAAAGCTCCTACCTCCGCCTGCCCAAAGCTCCTACCTCTGCCCGCCCAAAGCTCCTCCTACCTCCACCCGCTGTAAGCTCCTATCTCCGCCTGCTGAAAGCTCCTACCTCTGCCTGCCCAAAGCTCCTACCTCCACCCGCCCAAAGCTCCTACCTCCGCCCGCCTGCAAAGCTCCTACTCCTACCTCTGCCCGCCCAAAGCTCCTACCTCCACCCGCCCAAAGCTCCTAAGCTCCTACCTCCACCCGCCCAAAGCTCCTACCTCTGCCCGCCCAAAGCTCCTATCTCCGCCTGCTGAAAGCTCCTATCTCCAAAACTCCTACCTGTCTGCTTTATTAAAATAAAAAAATGAAACAGAATGTGAAGGAAATTTATTAATCTGAGAGACGATGAGTAGGTCTGTTGGTCTGTAGTCTGTAGTCTGTAGGTCTGTAGTCTGTAGTCTGTTGGTCTGTAGGTCTGTAAGTCTGTAGGTCTGTAGTCTGCTGGTCTGTAGGTCTGTAGTCTGTTGGTCTGTAGGTCTGTAAGTCTGTAGGTCTGTAGTCTGCTGGTCTGTAGTCTGTTGGTCTGTAGGTCTGTAAGTCTGTAGGTCTGTAGTCTGTTGGTCTGTAGGTCTGTAAGTCTGTAGGTCTGTAGTCTGTTGGTCTGTAGGTCTGTAAGTCTGCTGGTCTGTAGGTCTGTAGTCTGTTGGTCTGTAGGTCTGTAAGTCTGTAGGTCTGTAGTCTGTAGGTCTGTAGGTCTGTAGTCTGTTGGTCTGTAGGTCTGTAAGTCTGTAGGTCTGTAGTCTGCTGGTCTGTAGTTTGTTGGTCTGTAGGTCTGTAGTCTGCTGGTCTGTAGGTCTCTAGGTCTGTAGTCTGTTGGTCTGTAGTCTGCTGGTCTGTAGGTCTGTAGTCTGTTGGTCTGTAGTCTGCTGGTCTGTAGGTCTGTAGTCTGTTGGTCTGTAGGTCTGTAAGTCTGTAGGTCTGTAGTCTGCTGGTCTGTAGTTTGTTGGTCTGTAGGTCTGTAGACTGTTGGTCTGTAGGTCTGTAGTCTGTTGGTCTGTAGGTCTGTAAGTCTGTTGGTCTGTAGGTCTGGTCTGTAGGTCTGTAGTCTGGTCTGTAGGTCTGTAGTCTGTAGTCTGTAGGTCTGTAGTCTGTAGGTCTGTAGTCTGTAGGTCTGTAAGTCTGGTCTGTAGACTGTTGGTCTGTAGGTCTGTAGACTGTTGGTCTGTAGGTCTGTAGTCTGTTGTCTGTAGGTCTGTCTGTTGGTCTGTAGTCTGTAGTAGTCTGTTGGTCTGTAGGTCTGTAGTCTTGGTCTGTAGGTCTGTAGTCTGCTGGTCTGTAGACTGTCTGTGGTCTGTAGGTCTGTAGTCTGTTGGTCTGTAGGTCTGTAGTCTGTTGGTCTGTAGGTCTGTAAGTCTGTTGGTCTGTAGGTCTGTAGTCTGTAGGTCTGTAGTCTGTTGGTCTGTAGGTCTGTAGGTCTGTAGTCTGTAGGTCTGTAGTCTGTAGTAGACTGTTGTCTGTAGGTCTGTAGTCTGTTGGTCTGTAGACTGGTCTGTAGGTCTGTAGTCTGTCTGTTGGTCTGTAGGTCTGTAGTCTGTTGTCTGTAGGTCTGTCTGTCTGTAGTCTGTAGGTCTGTAGGTCTGTAGTCTGGTCTGTAGGTCTGTAGGTCTGTAGTCTGTTGGTCTGTAGGTCTGTAAGTCTGTTGGTCTGTAGGTCTGTAGTCTGTTGGTCTGTTTGTAGGTCTGTAGGTCTGTAGTCTGTCTGTAGGTCTGTAAGGTCTGTAGTCTGTAGGTCTGTAAGTCTGTCTGTAGTCTGTAGGTCTGTAGTCTGCTGTTCTGTAGGTCTGTAGACTGTTGGTCTGTAGGTCTGTAAGTCTGTTGGTCTGTAGACTGTTGGTCTGTAGGTCTGTAGTCTGTAGACTGTTGGTCTGTAGGTCTGTAGTCTGTTGGTCTGTAGGTCTGTAGTCTGTTGGTCTGTAGGTCTGTAGACTGTTGGTCTGTAGTCTGTAGGTCTGTAGTCTGTTGGTCTGTAGGTCTGTAGTCTGCTGGTCTGTAGGTCTGTAGTCTGTAGACATGCGTCATGCTTGCGGCGTGCATTTGGTGCGCTTGTTTTTATGTGCACTGGCCCATGGACCTGCTTCTCCCCCCGGTGTTGTGTCGGACCGGTTCTGCTCCGTCTGTGCTTTGGAGGAGTGTTGATGGATCTGTTTAACACGGCTCACATGGAATCACAAAACCAAACAGGAGCTCAGATCTGAAAGGTTCAGGAGCTCCTCAGCGGGGGGGGGGGGGGGCACAGGTAGGCTGTATTCAGACGGCACAGCACATTCAGTAACACTGGACTGTACCACACTGTACCATTTTCTACTGTACTGTACCTGTACCATACTGTAGTATACTCCACTCTACTACACTGTACTGCTGACTGTAGGTTCTAAGGTGTACTACAATACCATACTATACTCTGTGCTGTACTGCTCTTTAAGGGGCTGAGCTGCAGAGACCTCCAGTCCACCACAGAAGTGCAGTGCAGATCTGACTGAGTCAAACAGAGGCAGTGCAACAGCAGCACATTCCCTATGTATTTATACATATATGTCTGTCGTCCATCAGACATCAGTGTTGTCATCACACTGTAACACATTTTTGGACGAGTTCTCACTGGTCTGTTCCCCTCAGGTTCTGACCTGTTCATCTCTAGTTGACCCTGGTTACCATGGCAGCAGCAGCAGCAGCAGCAGCAGCTCTGTATCTCCCCCTCTTCCTCTCTCTGTCCTCCTCTCTTCTCTGTCATCCCTATTTTTTCCTCCCTCTCTCCTCCGTCTGCTGCCTGCACTGTTGGTCCTGGTCCAAAGCTGGACATGGACTGGCCCACTGATTACTGGAGCTTCAGCAGGACTGAAGGAATCAATACACTCACTTCTAACATTGTGTGTGTTTGTGTGTGTGTGTGTGTGTGTGTATGTGCGCGCGCCACAGCCACAGGGTGATCAATACAGTCTGTAAATGACAGCTATAATGGGAGCATGTCTGTCTGTGGTGGGACACTGCAGTAGAGAAGTGGAAGGAGCCTGTCTGTGTGTGTGTGTGTGTGTGTGTGTGTGTGTGTGTGTGTGTGTGTCGGAGGGGAATGCAGTGTTGGTATTTGATCCTGTGTGTGTGTGTCCTTCATGCAGGGCAGAGGGTGTGGTTGGTGGGCAGACTGGTCCCAGTCTGAGTCGTGAGTGTATCATAACAGTAATTCAATTGAGCTGACAAGTCTGGGTAAGTGTGTGTGTGTGTGTGTGTGTGTGTGTGTGTGTGTGTGTGTGTGTTAGTCATTAGGTAACCTGATCCTCCCGGCTCTCTCCTCAGGTCTGAATGAATAAGTGATCAAAGTATAGCATTGTGTGTGTGTGTGTACAGTATGTGTGTATTATAGTTCCTACTCGTCCTCTTCGTCCTTCCCTTGTACATTACAGCACACGTCAGGAATAAAGAGGAGAACTCTTTATTCCTGACGTGTCGTTCTCCTCCTCCCTCACTGGACGAGTCCTGATCACACTGTCATACATATATTCACATGTGTCATCTGTTATATGAACTGTCAGTGCACACATAACCCTAACACACACACACACACACACACACACACACACCCCCAACTGACACTGAGTGTATTAGTGTAGTCCTTAGTTTTTAATATGAATCAGGACCAGAGCTGTGGGACACACTGCCATGGCCCGGTTTCACTAGGACAGAGCTGTTTAGCCTTCTCTCTCTCTCTCTCTCTCTCTCTCTCTGTCTCTCTGTCTCTCTCTCTTTCTGTGTCTCTCTCTCTCTGTCTCTCTGTGTCTCTCTGTCTCTCTGTGTCTCTCTCTCAGGGGGATCAAACTGTATTCATGCCAACTGGTCCCAGACTGGGCCTCCTGGTGCCAGTGTGTAATGAGTGCAGAGTTGTGTGTGTAGCTGTTGAGTCTCCGCTGTCAGCGCTGCTGTGACACTCTGTGTGTTTGCCTGATGATCGTCTCAGGTTCTGCACTGTTTTACATGTTCAAAGTCAAAGATGAATTTTCCTGTTGGACGTTGTGTCAGTCGTTTCATTCAAAGATGAACTGAAAAGTTAAGATGATCTTTGCTCCATGCTGCCGCTGCCTCATTTGACTAATTGAAGTTAATGACTGTAAACAGAACACAGCACATGGATGGAGTCGTTATATGTTGTTCACACAGTCGATCACAGTAGAAACGGCTTCAACCATCAGTGTCATGTGTGACACAATCGTATCCTCCCTCAATGAGCTTGTTACCTCTTTAGTCCTTAACACTGAAACTTTACAGGTTGTGTGTGAAGACAAGTTTCTGCCCTGAACTTTGTGATAAGAAAACCAATATTCCTGATGAAAATGTATCTTCCACTGTGTTTCCAAAGTGTTCCCACTCACCCACACTTTAATTGAACCATTCTTCCTAGTAATTACTGTGACACAGTGGCCTGCTGCTGATCTCCTCTCTCCTGTTTCACTGTTTCATTACTGCAGATCAATGGGGCCTGAGTGACACATCTGGCCCTGAGCCTCTTTGTCACTTGTGTTTGTAATTGTTAGATTAAATAATAACATATTTTACATGTAGACTGATGTCTGTGGGATTGAGTCCAGACTCTTGTCACTTGTCAACTCTGCAAAAGCTCCAACTGTCAGTTTATTACGCACCAGTCTTATTACTGTTGGACTGTCACAGCGTCCGCTCTATTAGAAAGAGCTGCAGGCAGTGAAGTGAAAAACACAAACGCACAACTGACGCCACTCCCAGTCAAGAACACAACATACTGAACCACAAACATCTTTCCTCAGCGACCCTGAACTGCTTCTCTTCCTCCTCACTGTGGTTCACTGGTTTGATGAATCCGTCTGATTCACACTGAGGCAGATTATTGCTCTCCAACTAATACCACGGGCAGTTCAAGCTCAAGTATGAAAAGGGATTTAAGGACAGAAATCTAATCTACTGTAGTGAGCAATGATGAAATATCAGTGTTATATCGACAGAGAAGCCTGAGAAACCTCAAAAGACACAGTCCCAGATATGAGGGAGGAATGCTAATCCTTTCCTTTCCTTTCCTTTCCTTTCCTTTCCTTTCCTTCCTCCTTGCAGCTGCAGTAGTAGGTGTAATCTTGGGGTTGTGCATCTCTCATCTGCAGATCTCCCTCTGCAGCCTGATGCTATTTCGGGCTCATGCACATGCAGCAGCAGCAGTGGGTGGGGGGTGGGGGTGGCGGTGGGACTGGGAACAGCCTTGAGGGGGGAGGGAGGTTTGACATGTGCAGGGTGGTGTTCATGGTGAAGCTCTGCTCTCTAATCTGCTGTGGATGCCTGAGTGTGTTTGGGTTGTTGGGTCTGATTTAAGGTGATTAACATCAGAGTCTGAGACTGACGGAGCAGCAGGGTCCAGTCACTCAGACTGGGTCAGACACTGAAGGTGTGTAGCACCAGAACCACCGGCACCGCCCAGTACCATACATCACATTACCTCATGTCACGTCATGTTACATTACATTGCATCACATCACATCACGTTACATTACATTACATCATGTTACATTACATCACATCACGTTACATTACATTACATCTGACGCTCGACTCAGTCGGCCTCACCAGCCGGTAACAGCTCCATCAGCACTTTGTGTGTGTGTGTGTGTGTTTGTGTAGGGGAGGTTGATTGTGGGTCGACATGTTAACTTAACACACTGAATCTCTCTGTCTCCATCTCTCTGTCTCTCCCTCTCTCTGTCTCTCTCTCTCTGTCTCCATCTCTCTCACTCTCTCTGTCTCTCTCTCTCTGTCTCTCTCTCTCTGTCTCCATCTCTCTCACTGTCTCTCTGTCTCTCTCTCTCTCTCTCTCTCACACTCCTTCTCTCTCAGATGTCAGAGTTTCCAACTCTGCTCACAGGTTTGGTTTCTACATTTAAATTTCATGTGTAGCATGTGGTCGTGCAGGAGCTCAGAAGATAACGAGCTCATCAGCTTCTGTTTGCAGTTGGTCATTTGGCTTGTTTCCAAGGTGACACTGTCACTCTGGAGCTGACTCGCTCAGAGAGTGAGAGCAGAGCAGTGTGTGTTCATGAAGCTTCGCGTCAACTTTGACTGAAAGTTGGTCATGTGATCAGTGCGTTTGTGTGTGTGTGTGTGAGAGAGAGAGAGAGAGAGAGAGAGAGCTGAGGTCAAAGGTTAATCTTGTGAGTATTTGTCTGTGCGACTCATTATGTGTCGACTTCACAGACACTGCACAGTTTGTGTTTGTTGTATGTGTGTATCAGATGGTCGGATGTTGTGTATCCTCCAGCCTGTGATAGAGCAGATGTGCCCCAGAGACACAGAGAGAGAGAGAGAGAGTCACATGGCTTCACCATGTGCTGCTGCTTGGGGCCTGGTGAACTGGCTCCACACAACAATCCTCTCACTATGTGTGTGTGATTGTGCTGATAAAAAACAGTACAATATGTGTGATTCAGTGTGTCTCTGTGTGCGACTGGTGTTTCTGCTGAAGCTGCAGCCATTGTCATTCATTCAGTTTCTCAGTTCAAATAATTCCATACTTACACTTACATACTATTTTAGGCTATGTCAAAGTGCACAGTGTACTGTAAGTGCCTGGATGGTGCTCATAACAGTCAAAACGTTGAGTGTGGGATGAGTAACGCACAAGTAATGGGTTCATTATCACTAATTGAAATTACAGACAAAACAAGCTTGTAGATGTGTTGACGGGCGACAATAGCAGTCCAAAAAAAAGAAGAGGTTGGCAGCCACTGCAAAGACAGTATTTGATCTGAGACAACATTAACTGTCCAGCTGTCGCGCACTACAGAAGTAAGTCCATAGTGTAACCCTTCAGTCATATGTGTTGTTAATTCAGTCATACGGGTGACACAGTAGGACCTGTCATTGTAAATACCTTTTGTTCCTCATGTGACCCCTCCTTTCCACAACTGTATATCTGTCTTCACGCCCTTCATCCTGGGTCATTCTGTTGCCATGAACCTGCTCTGTGACATGAGGCTTGCTGTTTCTGGATTACTATTTAACTCACCACACAACAGCAAACTCTGGACTCGAGTGAATTTCTTCAACGCGACTGTTTGTGGTCGTCTTGTTTCTCTGTGATGAAGCCACACAGACCAGGCTGAGGGAGAAGGTAGAGGCAGCACCGTGCTAGTTTCTCTCAGGGGTCAAAGATCATCTTCCTGGGTGATGTTCAGTGATGTGTATTTACACTCTTCTACACAAACTAGTTTAACTCATTTAACAGGTGCTGTGTGTGTGTGTGTGTGTGTGTGTGTGTGTGTGTGTGTGTGTGTTTCCCTCAGCTGTTCTGTGGTGTCCTGATGGAGCAGGAGTAACAACAGGAGATGATAAACAGCAGCTGTGGTCAGTTAGACTACACACACGCACACACTCATAGCAGCTGTTTCTGATGCTGTGGAGGAAGTGACACTGAATATCAAGAAAAACCACAACATCATTATGATACTGTTATTAAATGAAACACTGTGACCAGCCTCTATTATGTTATGTTATAACATTTTATGATTACAATAGGAACATGTTGTAGAAAACCTCCAGTGACTGTCTCCTCTGTCCTTATGAGAGCTGATGTCAGAGCGTCCTCTCACTGACACACAGGAGGTGGGCGGAGCCTGAATCAGCTATCGATGACTACAGTAGGTCATGATTTATCACATTATTACTTCATAACAGTAGAGAGCAGAGTGAACAGGGTAAAACATCACTGAACAGTACAACTGTCATAAGTGCAGGACTCTCACACACAGGTTTGCTGTGGAGACAAATAGAAATGAGTGGACACAGACAGACAGTTGGATAGAGACAGACAGACGGAGAGATGAAGAGAATCCCCCTCTTCCTCCTCCACCTCCTGCTCCTACCCCTCCCCCTCTTCAGTTTACTGTGTCTTCATCGTCCTGTTTAGTTTGTCAGGTTTATTGACTTGGACAGACTCACATTAGCCTGCTAACAAGCTAGCTACTTTCCCACTGCATCCAGTCTTTATGTTAAGCTCCTCCTCCCCACCATCACCAGATGTGACCTATCACATTCCCATCTGTTTAATGCTCTCTCTCTCTCTGTCTCTCTCTCTCTATGTGTGACGGTAACAGTGCAGCATCAGTGGACTTGAAGTTTTTACTGTGAAGCTGCTTCATTATTTATTTAGACTCAAAACTCAGGACTGACCCACTTCTCTGTTCACAGCTCCTCCACTCTCTCCCTTTAAACAGCATTGTTTCTGCAGCTCCTCCCTCCATCCATCCCTACATCATCCTCTCCTCTCCTCTTGTCTCCTCTTGTCTCCTCTTGTCTCCTCTCCTCCTCTCCTCTCCTCTCCTCTCCTCTCCCCTCCTCTCCTCTGTCACTTCTGTTCCTCTGTTGCCATGGTGAGGCTGTGGGTGCAATAATGGATGCTGATGTGTCCACCGCAGATGACAGAGGAGAAGGCTGTGATAACAGTGATGGTGAAGAGTGAGTCAGACTCTGCTGTGTGTCCACAGCTGCTGACTTGGAGCCTTTGAGCAAAGTGTTTGAGCATCACTGTGGACGATGGTGAGAGAGACAGGATGGACATGTTCACCAGGAGGAGGAGGAGCTGATGAATCATCAAGGTCGTCGATGTCTCTCTCAGTGGACCCTGCATCGCTCCTTCACGTTGTCATGGTAATCTCATCATCCTCCTGTGTGTATCTGGGGCGGGGGTCAGTGTGCTTCAGTGTGTCCACTCACAGAAAACTGAGTCTGAGAATGTGTGTGTAAGGGTTAGTTTATAAGGGCCTCTGAGACACTTTGTCAGATGACATAAACCTCCTATGGTATCTATCTTTTTAGATGGCACGCACACAGACACACACACACACACACACACACACACACAAATGGATATGAAGTGAAGTGGAACTGCAAGGTCACAGTTTTTCCTGGTGCCATGACACCCTCCTGAGACGATGATAAAATGCAGAGAGAAACAGAAGATGATGTTTCTTCATCAATGATGAGTTCACCCCAATTATAACAGAGCTCAGTGTCTGTTCTGCTGCGGGTTAGAGCCACACCAGGAAGAGCAACTGACTGAAGAGAGCAACTGACAGGAGAGAGCAACTGACTGAACAGAGCAACTGACAGAGAGCAACTGTCTGAAGAGAGCAACTGACAGGAGAGCAACTGACTGAACAGAGCAACTGACAGAAGATCAACTGACTGAATGATGCCATAATAATAGAAATACCAACAGATCTGTCTGTCTGCCTGCCTGTCTGTCTGTCTGTCTGTCTGTCTGCCTGCCTGCCTGCCTGTCTGTCTGTCTGTCTGTCTGCCTGCCTGCCTGCCTGCCTGCCTGCCTGCCTGTCTGTCTGTCTGCCTGCCTGCCTGCCTGCCTGTCTGTCTGTTGCCTGTCTGTCTGCCTGTCTGTCTGTTGTCTATCTGTCTGCCTGCCTGCCTGTCTGTCTGTCTGTCTGTCTGTTGTCTGTCTGTCTGCCTGCCTGTCTGTCTGTCTGCCTGTCTGTCTGTCTGTCTGTCTGTTGTCTGCCTGCCTGCCTGCCTGCCTGTCTGTCTGTCTGTCTGTCTGTCTTTCTGTCTGCCTGCCTGCCTGTCTGTCTGTTTGTCTGCCTGCCTGCCTGTCTGTCTGCGTGCCTGTCTGTCTGTCTGTCTGCCTGTCTGTCTGCCTGCCTGCCTGTCTGTCTGTCTGTCTGTCTGTCTGCCTGTCTGTCTGCCTGCCTGTCTGTCTGCCTGTCTGTCTGTCTGTTGTCTGTCTGTCTGTCTGCCTGCCTGCCTGTCTGTCTGTCTGTCTGCCTGTCTGCCTGTCTGTCTGCCTGCCTATCTGTCTGTTGTCTGTCTGTCTGTCTGCCTGCCTGTCTGTCTGTTGTCTGTCTGTCTGTCTGCCTGCCTGTCTGTCCGATCTATCTATCGATGTATCGATCTTGGGACCATAAACATCTGAGCTGAGCTTCACCTGACCTGACCTGATGGATCAGAAAGGTCAAAAGGTCAACAGAGATCAATAGAGTTCAGTAACAGTCTGTGTGAGACACTGACAGTGCTACTGACATTTAGCTGCTCGTACTGTCTGTTGTCCCAGTTTAACCAGTCAGCCTGCTGGTGTTTGCTAACAGGAGCCAGTCACATGTTAGCTTTATATTTTGGTTGTTGATGATGAAAGAGCACACGAGCCCGTTCTCCTCGGCTGAACAGCCACATGTTAGCATTGTCACTGTGAGCATGTTAGCATGCTAGCACTTGGCTCCACTGTACAACCTGAGCTGTTGTGTGGTTAATGGCTGCCTACAGCTTGGCGGAGCTCGGCTCAGATCCTGCTGTGCATCTCAATGACTACAGAATGAGTCGAGCTCTGTGGACACTGGCAGTCACAGTCTACACTGAAGGTTAAAGTGTGTGTGTGAGTGTGTGTGTGAGAGAGAGTAGTTTATGCATGACTTCTGTAAATTCAACTCTGCAAAACACAAATGACATGTTTCACATCTTCATCCATTAAGTGTGTGAAGATTTGAAGGGTTCTGTCAGTCTTTAGTGTGTGTGTGTGTGTGTGTGTGCCGCCACTCAGCATGGCTCCAGTGCTGCAGGAATCAAAGGCAGATTTTCTCTTCAGTGCATCATAATCCTGAGAAATAATCATTTAGCAGAAAGTCCCAGAATGCCTCAGCCTGGTTTTCATCAGCCGTCGTTGGTGTGGCTTTATAATCCGTCTGCTCACTGTTCAGCCAATGTCCATCAGCTGTCCACGGTGGAGATCCAAGATGGCGTCCCCTCAGTTCTCTGTCCTGGTTTGCTTCCTGTTGCTCTGCACATTAGTGATTTAGTGACTCTGTCTGACACTTTGTTTCCTGTTGTCAGTTTCACACAGAGCAGAGAATGTGTTTCTCAGCAGGACAAAGTGAGACAGAGGATCTGACTCGGTGTCACAGAAGCTTCAATAAAGAGCAAACACAAAATGATCATGTGATCAGGTGAGTCACACCTGTTGAGCTGGAACCATCCTCAGAGCAGGTGTCATTTCTTTTCTGAGCAAAACACAAGACGGTGACAGTGAAGTAGCAGCATGAGTCAGTGAGCACCGAGCAGAAGAAGAGCTGCACGCTTTCATCCAGGATGCTGTGGTTGATGTGGCAACCAAATCTCTGAGGGGATGTAGGGACAGAAACAGGCTGAGGATTATTTAGATGTTTGAACTCGTCAGCACGTTTGTTACCTGTTACCTGTGTCCCTGCACAAGAGAAACTGATGCATGATGGGACCAGCTGCAGGATCTGAGCACAGTGAGCTCTGCTCCAGGTGACGTCAGCGTCAGTATAAAAAAAACCTGGAGGATGCTGGAGCACGGCACTGATGCAGCTCTATGAACGAAGGTGCTTCCTTCTCCAGCTCCTCCTCCTCCTCTCTCTGTGTCTCAATCTCCCTTGACTCATAATCCTCGTCCTCCCCCGTTTGTCTCCATCGTCCTCTCTTTCTGTTTGACCTCGGAGACTTGAGCTTCACTGATGAATTCAACAAAAACAGAACAGATTTAAAATGATGAACAGTCGAGGAAACTGGATCTGATTGGTTCCTCTCTGAATTTGAATTTACCACCAGCATGGGTGTTTTCATCTTGTGTGTGTGTGTGTGTGTGTGTGTGTGTGTGCGTGGATGTGGGGGTGGTGTGTGTATTGTGTATAGTGTGTGGACCTCTGTGGTGTGATGAGTGTCTGTGAGGTTGTAAATGTTTGATGGGGTTTGATCCCACCATCTGTCCACTGCTGCTGCAGAGACAAGGCACACACACACACACACACACACACACACACACACACAGATCTAAAGCTAAAATGATACTGATATTGTGTTGCTCTGTGAGAAGTGGTACAGAGGACGAATCATTGTTCATCACATTCACAGGAACTAAGTCCAGTAATTAAAGTGTACAGTGGTTGGTCTACACTCAACATACTCATTATATTATATGTTTCAAGCCCTTTCTTTATATGAATAATCATGACTTGACAGTTTGGAAAAAAGACACAAAACACATGATTCTCACTTTACACCACAATAAAACATTGCAGCTGCAGTACCTGGATATATGAGCTATATACACAAACACACACAAACACACACTCCAGTGACACCTGAGCACTGGTCCAATCTGATCAAGCGAAGCCTCAGCTTCTTCTGTGTTTCCTTCCTCATGTCTCTGTCCTGTTCACACTGATGAACAGCTGCAGCTCCAACACAGTCATTGTTACATCATTGTCTATGATGTTTTGTTGTAGTTGTTTATCTAATATATAATTATAATAATAATGATAATAAAGCTCCTCTGAGTGCATGGCTGCGGACTTGTGACCTCTGAGGATGGACAGCACAGTGTGATCTTAGCTGATTGATCATCCATGTGTTATTCTCCAATCAATGGCTCTAACCAATGGGCCAGATTGTGAACTCTTTATACTGAGGTCAGTAAACACAACAGATCCTGGGGGCCTGGGGGGTGGGGGGGTCAATCTCTTTACTAAAGGCTTTGCACTGTTGCTCACTGGAAAGGTCACAAAGCCTTTGTGCTTGATAATAATGTTAATGCTAAATAAAGCTCAAACAGTCTTCACCATCCAGACATCCAATAGGATTAATGAGATCCTGTTACAGTGGGACAGACCTCAGATCAGATCTGATACACAACCACAGGACTCACACACTCACATTATGCAGTCAGTGAATGTGATGAATCACAGCAGAGTGAGAAACACACACACATCATAGAGCATCACAGTGTCTCCCAGGTACAGCTGTGTTCACTGATAACACACAGAGCACACACACACACACACACACACGGTGACTCTGGTCTTTACGGAGGACTCTCCATTATTGATGAGGCCACATGCTCTGGACCTTTATGGAGCAGGAGGTGGCTCAGGTCTGACTCAGCGTTCCTCTGTTCATCGCTCTTTCTTTTGGCCTCTGTCAGCAGTGTGTGTGTGTGTGTGTGCTATAGACACACAGGAGGGAGGGGGGGTTCGCTCAGTTATCTTTGTGTTCCTGAAATCATCTGAATGGATTATAGCAGTGTAAAGGCTTAGGGTGGGGTTAGGGTGGGGTCGGGGTGGGGGTCAGATGGAGGGTGGAGATCAGGGCCTGAGCCAATCAATGCACTGTGCCCAGCTCCACAATGAAATCATTTGAAACAGTGAAAATGAAAATCAATCATAAATCAATAGGCAGCAGTCAGTGTTGATACAGGTCACTGCAGGTGATCAATGTATGTGAGACACTGTTCACACAGAACATGTAGGTATCAATGCACAGGTTATCTAAAGTTACATCTACACACAGTCCTCTCTGCAGGAAGTGGAGCATGTTAAAAACCAGATGTTACAAAATACAAAATATTTTTCTTGCACTGATTCAGGAGAAGAAAATAAAAATGCAAATATATGAAAATAGGAACCAGCAGAATCAGTCCAATCTGTCATGAATAGTGAATGAATGAACCCAAATCAGACATTACCATGGCAACAACAAATCCACACTCTGCCACATATAGTGTGTCACGATGCAGAGATGTAGTGAACGATGTAAAGACACGTTTGGTTTTAGATCCTCGACCCAGTTTCTCCACAGAGAAACAGGATCATCAGGGTTCAGTCCCAGTCCATCGGCTCGGTTCTCTTCCAGTCATCTTCTGATCACCTCCTAATCATCCTCTGATCATCTACTGATTATCTTCTGATCACCTTCTGATCACCATTCATGTCTCCAAATGTGTGTGTGTGTTTGTGTGTGAAGACTGAGCAGTGTTGGATTCACTCTGTTTAGTGTTAAAACAGTTTCACATGCAGTTTTACACTCTTCAGTACAGTGATTTGGTTTTGCATCCATCCGTGTCCCTCCATCCTCCTCTCTCTCTCCCTCTCTCTCCCTCCTCTTCTCTCTGTCTCCCTCCTCCTCTTTCCCACCATCCTCCTCTCTCTCTCCCCTCCTTCCCTCTCTTATTTGCTTTATGGTATCACCCCCCCACCACCACCTCCCACCCGATACCCACAATCCTCATTGTCCCAAAGCCGCCCAGAGCGCCTCAGCACCGTTTTGTTAGCAACATGTCCACACTCTGAATATTTCATTAGACACAAACACAACTCTTCATGAGCTCTTTGTTAGATCCTTCAAAAACCCATCATCTCTCCCTGAGACTCCTGAGGTCACACACACACTCACCTGCAGGTCACACACACACCCACCCAACACCACCTGGTCCAGTTTGTTCAGTTTGTCAGATATGTGCACATACACACTTAGGCACATTTGTGAACACAAAAATATGCACACACACACACACACACACACACACACACATACCATAATTATGCCTAAGGTAGAGTCGATTAATTTTTTAATGGATTTAATGTTTTATTCATAGCACCTATCCAGTCTTGGATATGGAACACACACACACACACACACACACACACACACACACACACATGCACACACTGCCAGAGAGAGAAGAGAGAGAACACATGGCAAAATTGGCTATTAAACGTTTCCTAGGATGTTTATCCAGTAACGAAGGAGCCACATTTAAGATTCTTTGGTTTATTTCCATTTAAAGAAGATGCTGATTAATTAAGATGAATTTTTGGTTGATTGATTGTTTGTGTATCAGTATTTGTGTGTGCTCCTCAGGTGGAGATGGCGGGGCTTAACTTTCAGGTTTAATGGTGGATGGCAGGTGAATCAGTGACAGCGTCACTGAATGCAGCGTCTCTGGATTAAACAGACTCACATTACATCATGTTGCATTCTTATTTTTTACTTTTTCTTGTTTGACAATGAATAATATTCACCAGGAACCACCAATATTCATTTGACCTTTTCTGACATGGCAGGTGGCGGAGGATAAATGTAGGAGGACGTAGAAGCCGGGACAAACCCACAACAAGTAACGTTCACAGCTGAGCCTGCAGAAACAGGAACAGAAAAACAGGTTCCATCAGTAACGTGACGAACATTCAGCCATGTCCCACAGGCGGAGAACAGACAGAGGTGTTGTCTCCTAACTGAGGCCAGTCTTTACAGGACCAAGCTCTCCACCTGCTGCACCTGAACGTCCTGCCGACATGTGAAGAAACAGAGGAGGGTCCTTACCCAGGACGGGCAGGAGACATGGTTTATACAGACCAAAAACAGAATACAACATGGAATATGAACAGTCCAGTCAAAAGGGTGAGAGAGCAATTCATATTTCACATTTCTTTCATATTTAATCATATTGTGTAAGTGAGAGAGCTTTGAGCTCCTCTATGATTAAATATATATAATCCGTCCCGGTGTGATGGACAAACTTTAGATTACACGCAAGTAATGTTGATAATATGTTTTACATCACAGTCTAACTAAATAAATGACTCGAGTTTACATTCGAGGATCTTCATCACATTTATCAAGTGTTATCTTGTGTCTGTTTTAACTGCTCACACCAGTGCACAAACTGAATGAGAGGAGTGTTTCTATCTGTAATATATGTATTTTAATCACATTACTTTAAGCTGGTCACTCCTGCTAATACCTGCCATCCACCTCCTGCTCGTCCTCTCCGGACATATTCAATGATGCACAACACTGCAGATCCTCTCATTTATCAGGCTCTGCCAGCTGGACGTGAAGTGACAGATTTATTGGATCAGCATTCATGGCTGCATGTTCCTGTGGCAGTCGAGAATCAGTGAGACCGACAGAGTCAAAGCTGCTTCATGACCTCGACGTGATAATAACCGAACAGGAGAGAAGGACACAGAGGAGATAAAGAGGTGTGAGGGTGAGGGTGATGGTGGGCGGCTGGTTGGATGGACACATGTCTGAGCAGAGCAACACTGTGAGACATTAGAGTGAAAGTGTCACATGATAAACTGACGTATCAGACAAAATACAATGCATGAGGAGTCTGCTCACTCTGGGAAATAAGTGTAGTTAGAAGATTTAGACCAACATCTCTCCATTAAAAACAGGCCGAATCCAGCAGCATGTTAGCATAGCTTAGCATACATAAACAACATCCAGCAGCATGTTAGCATAGCTTAGCATACAGCCTGGAGGATGACTAATGAGCAAACTACGAATACGAATTACTTTATTAATCCCAAAGGGAAATTCATGTGTCTGTCAGCTCATCAACCATTTGCAGAAGAATGAAGAAGCCTGATGGCTGAAGGTACAAAGGATCTTCTATATTTCTCCATCCTGCAGTGAAAAGAGAGGAGCCACCGCCCCCCCGCTCTTCTCTTGGTCCATCAAGGTGTTATGAAGAGGATGATCTGAGTTGTTCAGAATGGCCTCCACCAGCGTGTGTCTCTCCACCACATCCTCAGTGAGTCCATCAGGGAGACATCAACGACTTCGTGGCGACCTTCACATGGAACCTCAGCAGTAGCCGTTGGTGGGATGTTCACAAGTATTGTTTTAAATGTTATTGTTTTGTTATTGTTTTTGTTTTCAACTAATGGAGGAAAAAAATAGGGCAAAAAACAAAAAGTGGATTTTATTTGTTTTGAACCTGCAGACAAAGAAAATGTCACATGTGAAATGTGAATCTACATGTGATTAAATGATATTGGTCCATATGTTCTTCATGTCATCTTTGTCCTGTGTTGGTTTGTCTGTCTGACAGAAGAAACAGTCAATTCTTCTGGTTAATGAAGGAGGAGACCAGCTGTGGCTCCTCCTCCTCCTCTTCTTCGTGGTTTTACGGTGTGGAGCAGATTTACGTATTTGACTTCAGGTGTTTGCTCTGCGTTCACTGAGGAGCTCAGATCAGGATCAGATGATGTGAAGCTCTGTGGCTGCTCTGTCCTTCACTGAGGAGGTAAGGCGGGGGGGGGGGGGGGGGTGCAGACTGAGCTTTCTCACGACCTGACACCTGCGTCGTGAGCGAACGGGCCCTAGCCCGAACAGGGAGGATCATCTGATGGTTCCGACCTCAGTAGGCGGGGCCTGCGGTGGCCTGGGTGTGTGATTGGTGCCTGGCTGTTAAATGATGAAAAGACTGGACGAGGTCGCCGGTGACCCGTCCAATCACAGGCCGAGGTGTGGCTCTCCAGGGGCGGGGTCTGCGCGGAGAGGCGGTGCTAGAAGCGGAAGTGAGTGTCGGCTGATCTGTCGCTGTTATTCGGCCACGGTCGGTTCCAGGAGAGAGGGGCAGCCCAGAGGAGCATCGGCTGGCTCTGCAGGGAGAGACGCTCAGCGAGGAAAACCAGGGAGAAAGCCACCGGACGATGAGCCCCGTCGAGTCAGGCCTGTGAGACGACCCGTATCCACGTACTGCCACGTTAACAAAGCCGTTTGGTCGACACGGTCCAGACCAGAGCCGCGGGTAGAGCTGTGTCATTGAGCAGGCAGGACACGTCAGGAGAAGGAGAAAAAAAGCTGAGCGACCGCACCGAACCAGTCCGCTACCAGTCCGCCTCCGAAGGCTCTCCTGCCGGACTCTGCTCTCCAGGACACCGCCGAGCTCCAGCCCGAGGGACGCGGCTCCACAAAGACGTCGCCGAGGTCGAAGGTGGTGATCAGAAGGTGAAATTACGTTTCCTCGGCTCAGCCAGCCTGCCCGGCTAGCTAGCATCAGGGCTATCGGTTAACAGCTAGCTAGCTAACGTTAGCAACGGATGGCAGCTAACACATCTAGTTGAATTTAAACGGCTCGATTGTCAGTGTTGGTGTGTGTTAATGAAGCCCGGTGTGTGGACCGTTTGTACCGGTCTCAACGAGTGTGTAAGTCCGATCAGATCAGTGTTGAGTGACAGCTGTCAAACAAGGTCGAGCGGTTTCCTGTGAACGTTTCAACGGTTCGTCGATTAAACTGAACGACAGACGCTCAGCTCTAACGTTAATGTCTGTAGTTTATTGTCTGTCAGCTGGTTTGCGTAAGAAAACCGTCTCTAAGTGCGTGCGAGTGTGTGTGTGTGCACGCGTGCGCGTGCGTGCGCGCATACATACGCGTGCGCGTGTGTGCCAGCAGCTCAGCTGCAGACAAGCTGGCAACGTCACGGGGTTATAATTAGCAGTAGCTGTAATGTTAACTGTTTGTCTTTAGTGTTGAGCTCTCAGGGAGACTGGGCCCTGTCAGGACGGTGGTGTGTGATGATCATGAGTCTGTAGTGCAGCACAGACGTGTCCTCTCTGTGTTCATCACCTGATTGTTTCTAAATCCCTTGATCTACAGTGCAGTGACTGGGCTGACTGCTAACTCAGTGCATACCATCCCTCTGTGCTCTCCTCTCAATAGGACCAAACCATCACGGGATAGCATTTGTGTGTGGGGGGAGAAAACAAATGGGGGATTACGGGTTCGGAGTCCTGGTTCAAAACAACACTGGCAACAAGTCTGCATTCCCGGTCCGAATCCACCCGCATCTGCAGCCCCCTCACCACCACCAGAATGTGTCGCAGAGCCCTGCTGCGTTCATAAACAGCACCACAGCTGCAGGGAATGGCACCACGGGAGGCTCTCCCTGGCTCTTCCCTGCCTCTGCTACCCATAACAGCGTGCAGGACGAAATCCTGGGGGGCCCCGAGAAGCCCAAAGCACAGCAGCAACAGGAAATGCAAGAAACGCAAGAAAAGCAGCAGCAGTTGTCCCCCGGGAGTCACCAGGAGGGCGGGAGCGGCGGGGGGATCATTTCAGAACTGGAAAAAGCCCGATCAGAGGAAGCCAAGACAGACAGCAGCGCGTCAGAGGGAAGCAATGGAAAGGAGAAGCAGCTCCGCCTGGAGTCTCCAGTCCTGACGGGCTTCGATTACCAGGAGACTTCTGGTCTCGGGGGAACCGGCCCGGTCCAGTCCAGTACGACCTCGTCGTCACTTACTGGCTTCAACAACTGGTCGGCCGCCATCCCGCCGGCGCCGTCGACCATCATCAACGAGGACGTCAGCTTCTTCAACCCGGCCTCGGCCAACAACGGGCCCCTGCTGTTCCAGAACTTCTCGCACCACGTCAGTCCAGGCTTCGGCGGGAACTTCTCCCCTCAGATCGGCCCGGCGGCGGCCTTGTCCCAGCACCACCCGCCCCCCCCGCCGCACCCTCACTTTCAACACCCCCACAACCAACACCAGCAGCACCGGCGCTCCCCGGCCTCTCCGCACCCTCCTCCGCCTTTTCCGCACAGGAATCCGGCTTTCAGCCAGTTGCCGCATTTGTCCAACAGCCTGAACAAGCCCCCGTCCCCCTGGGGCCCGGCCAGCTACCAGAGCCCCTCTCCTTCCCCCGGCTCCTCCACCTCCTGGAGCCCCAGCGGAGGCTACGGTAGTGGCGGCGGCGGTTGGGGAGGCTCTCAGGGCAGAGATTATCGCCGAGGGCTGAATGGCGGGATGACCCCCATCAACTCCATCTCTCCGCTGAAGAAGACCTTCCCCAACAACCACGTGGCCTCGCAGAAGTACCCGAGGAACAGCCCCGCAGGCTTCAACCCCAAGTCTTGGATGGACGATGGAGTCGGCCGCAGTGACAACATCTTCCCCTTCCAGGTCAGTGTCCCCCTCCAGCAGTGACTCTAACTGATGCTGTGTCTGATACATACGTGTGTGTGTGTGTGTGTGTGTGTGTGTGTGAATGTTAAACGCCTGAGTGACTAAACATTGATGTGTCACTTATGTCAGCTGTGGATTTTAATACAATGTGTGGTACAGGAGCTATTTTTAGAGGCGGGGGAGGGGGGCAGAGATTCACATGATGTTACAGTGTCTGTGTACATACCTGATGATGACTAATGTGGCTCTGTCACTGCAGTGCTGTGTGCCACGTATATGAGCTGGGGGGGGGGGGGGGGCAGCAGACATCAGGGATGGAGAGAGACACAGAAGATGGGGTGAGGATGTAGAATTGGGGGAGGAGAGAGAGGGTGTGAGGAGAGGACAGTCGGAGAGAGAGAGAGAGAGGGAATACACATGAAGTAGGAGGTATCATTATGGGATGTCTTTGATTTCAGAGATACAAAACAATAAGAGGTAATAGAGCAGACTGATTACTCGCTCCATGTGTCCATCAGTTTCACTCTGTGAAACGGAGCCTGGTGGTTTTTAACAGGTCACCATTCGCACTGTAGGTTCACACACTGAACCACTGGGGGGGGGCAGGGGGGGTTAGGGTTACAGGGAGGTTGCTGTGGGCCCAGTCCGGTCCAAAGACCTGGTCAGAGCTCTCTCGAACCACTGTCCACGTCCGGCAGCTTGTCACTGCTGCACCGTGGACCTCCCTCTGCTCACAGCTGGCTCTGTCAGATGCACTCTGCTGCCATCACTGTGTGTGGACGGGGTTGACTCGTTCAGATGATTGGGGGCCTTTGTTGTACCAGCTGTCTGTCAGTAGCTGAACAATATTACTAATTGGCCTGAGAGACCACCGGAGCAGTGATGGACCTGGTCCTGCCGTCTGCTGTCAGTCTCTTTGTCTTTTTCAGGTGTTTCCTAACCTTTCAATTAATGAGTGACAGAGCAGGAAGGACTTTGTTCTGACATGTCTTGACATGTCTCCAGTGTTTCTGCTGAATAAAAGCTCACATATGAGCATCAGTTCAGCTGCAGATAACAGCCTAATTGTTGTTGGGAGTCACGAGGTGAGGCTCATGCAAATCATTATGGCCTCGTCCACATTAATATTTTGCAGCGCTAAAATGGTGGATTTATTCCTGACAAGCAGGAAGTAGAAATAAAACCTTGGATCAGTTCATATCAGACTTACAGCAGCAAACAATAATGGATGTGACATCTACCAGAACTTGGCTCCACTGGTTTCATCAGGACTGTGACTCTGCGTCCATTTTGAGCAGCAGTCGTTCTGTCTGTTACATCCCCATATCAGATTAAAGCTAACGCTACAGCTAACGCTAGCACTGCTGCAGCTGCAGTAGGTGGCTCAATCAGATCAGCACAAGCAGCATTGTCCCTCTGCCCTCTTCATGCTGCAAGGGCAGAGGGAGGATGGGCCACAGTGTGTGTGTGTGTGTGTGTGTGTGTGTGTTATCGTGAAGGTATCTGAAGCATGACACATGAACTTTAAACTATTAGACTTTATTAGTTTTTGCTTTGACGTTGCTGATGAGGAATAATAGTAATTCAGTTTGTTTAATATGAGCCAAGTATGAAGGTGACAGCCTTGTTGTGCTCCGCTCCTGATGAGTGTGTTGATTCTGCACATGGATCACGTTGCAGTGTTGGAGCTGCTAAATTATTACACAGGCCTCCAAGTGTCAGGTTTGATGTCAGGAGCCTCTGCAGCTCTCAGATGTTCGTCAGTGTTGTTTCTGACGGTCAGAGTCTCGGCTCCTTGTCTGATGTGACATGAAAATTGGCGTGTGTGTCAGATCATTAGACGCAGGCCATTTCCTTCTCATTCACTTCCATCGTATCACCATTGTTGGAGGAGTGCTGCAGCCTGACCCGTCAGACCAGTGGCTCTGCTTCACTTCTGTAAAGCTCTGATCCAAATGGAGCTTGTCAGCGCTTGTGGAGATCACACACTGTTCAGTGGACTGATGACACATGTTGCCTCACACACACACTCCCAGGTAACTGAAATACTGCACAGACCTCGAACTGCATCACATAGTTTGACACCACAGAAGAAGAAGTATCAGAGGCTTGTCCTGCCTGAGTTCATCACTGTGCCAGTGTGTGTGTGTTCACCTTCTAACGAGAAGTAGCTGATGTGTAACATTTGCAGCGAGCTGTTGTTCAGTTGGTATGAGCTCACATTAAAACGTGCTGCAGTCTCTCTCACACACCAATGTGTGTGTCAGAGCGAATGCGTAGATCTATACAGTTTGAGAGACAAACCATTTGGTGGGTAGTTTATTCAAAGTAGTGCACAGCACTGTGGCTCACTGATCACTGCGGCTGCTGCTGCTGCTGGCTGCTGCTGCTGCGGCTGCTGCTGCTGCTGCTGCTGCTGCTGCTGCTGCTGCTGCTGCTGCTGCTGCAGGCAGGGCAGTGCTGCCAGCTGCTGCTAGCTGTAGCTAGCTGTGGCTGTGGCTAACTGTGGCTAGCTGTGGCTGACTGTGGACTGTGGCTAACTGTGGCTAGCTGCTGCCAACCTCTAGCTGCAGGTAGCTGCGAATGAAAAGTAGCCTTAGATCAGAAATCTGAACTTTTTGATCCCTGTCTTTCTGTTCTTCTCTTTTGTTTCTTTCCCTGCTCCCTAATTCCTCACCGGTGAAACTCAAGGTCAGAGAGCTGCTGCTGTGTCAGGTGTCAGGTGTACTGGGCTGGTTTGGATTGGTGGGTTTGGCCGGTGACCAGGTGGAGGCCTGCAGGGCCTGAGGGGAGAGAGCCAGGGCAGGATATTGTCTCAGTGAGCTCCTGATGGCTGCAGGTTACAGCTGCCTCCTGACGCTCTGTGCTCTTATACAGTGACCTACAGTCACATAGAGGTGTGTTATTAAACTGTCTTAATACACCTGTCACTCTGAATCTGTAACATCACTGAGAGCCAGAGGAGTTTCTCATGAGGTCAGAGTGACAGTGTGTCTCACAGTCAGGTCAGGGGTCATACCTGTGAAGCTCTACCAGAGGCTCACTCCCTGCACACCCCCCAGACCTGCAGTGATGAATCATCATGTGAGGATCAGTGTGAACCTGGGGAAGTTGTTGTTGAGCAATAATTGAAGCCAATGGCCTCAGAGCTGCAGCTGTGATTAAACAGTGGATCAGCTGTAATTAATGAGCAGAGCTGGTGGCTTTTTAATGTCTCTGTGGTCTGTGAAACCACACCAGTGCTCCAAGGTGGAGCCTGATGCTCCTCACCCACCAGGTCGTTCAACAAATGACTTAATGATCCACCTGCTCATCAGCCTCAGTGTGTTTGGGAGGACAGAACATGATGATGTTGAGGATGACACACGCACTTCAACTCTCCTCTGTGTGTGTGTGTGTGTGTGTGTTACCCTCTGAGCAGGTCTCAGTCATTACCCCTGCTCCTCATCACACTTGTGTTAAATGACAGAAATGCTTTTTAGACTAATGAGCCCAGAACATTGTGGCCTTCTCACACCCCTGACAGACACTCTGAAACTGAGGAGGTGTGTGTCTGTGTGTGTGTCTGTGTGTCTGTGTGTCTGTGTGCACCAGTCCTAATTAGTCCCTGGCTTGTGTCTTCTGCATATGTGTCTTAACAAAGGCAGGAGACAAAACAGAGACTCTGTAGAAGAGTCTGATTGTATTCAGCTCTGCTCATTACATATAATGGAGTCAGTTCAGTCCTGTCACACCCTGACTGTCCTCGGCCCTCAGCCCTCAGCCCTCGGCCCCTCGGCCCCTCGGCCCCTCGGCCAGCTCTGTATATGGGGCTGTTTCTGACAGTTGGGGTGTTTAATGTCAACACAGGCCTTTGAAATACCTCGACCAGGAGGAAACATAGTCTTGAGCATCAAAAGCTCGACCTGCTTCCCTTTCCTGCACTCTTCTCTTTTTTACTTGGCCTTACCTCACTGCTCGCCTTCCCTCTCTCCATCATCCCTTCTCTTTCATCTGCTACGTTCCTCTTTCCCTCCTTTGCTTTGGGCTTCCTCTCTCTCCCTTTTCTTTCAGGGATGTGATTAGAAGCACAAAAATCAGAGGAAAAAGCTGCAGCTATAAATTTTCAGCTGCTTTCTCAGAGTCAGGATCTCTCGCCGTTAAAACCTGAAAGCTCTGACTGCCTCATACGATGCTACGTCCTTTACTCTGTTACTGTCTCCACTGTGCCACTTGTCCTCAGCCTCCATGTTTCATGAACAGGCAGGTGACACGGAGGATTAATGTTGGAGTAAATGATGTATTTAATCAGAATCTGTTGCCTAAAATTAAAACCCGTCTGAGGTCGAGGGTCACTGAACCTTCAGAAATCTGTTCGGTGATTTTAACCTTTCTTCACTTTACACTTGATGATGCAGTTGTAAAGGTTTTTAAGGGGGTTGTCGCTGACAGGGCAGATAGTTTATTACACTTTCTATATGAATAAACACTATGAAGCTGAATCATGTGATCATGGGCCGAGGTGAAGCTGCTAGTGAGAGGTCATAGTCAGTGACTCGGCTGAGTTAGTCCACCATCTGATCCAGGTTTATTGTTCCACTGAGCGCACGCTGATTCTTCTATTTAAGTGGAGATCTCAACATTTATGACACGGTGTTGTTTAGTCCTGGTACATTAGAGTGAGAAGAGGCTGGAGCTGCTCGCTGAGGTGATCGTCACACACACTCACACTTCTCTTTTAGATTTAACCAGGCTCCATCTCTCTCTCTCTCTCTCTCACACACACACACACACACACACACACACAGACCAGACCAGCTGCCTGTAAATAATGAAGCATGCCATCCATGTCTTCTGTGTGTATCTGTGGCTGCAGGTCAGTGTGGGCAACCTTCACTGGAGCATCATGGACCACACTGGATACTGCTTTTGTGTGTGACTGTGTGTGTGTGTGCGTCCCGTTGATGGTCGGGGCAACTTTTGAGTAACAAGAGACAAAACAACAAGAAGATCAGCATGACAATGTCGTCGTTGGTGATTTGATTTTAACGATAAGGGTTTTGGTTCATGAGAGAAAATCTGATGTTTAAAAACGCCAGACTGCAGTTGTTCTCATGAGAGCAGAGGTCAACATGTTTTCAACAAGACGTCATCAGCCACGACTCCAAAACGTCCCAGTTTTTTCAGGAAGATTGAAAATGTATTTAGCGAGAATTGTTTTAAATTTTTTTAATTTTTAGGGTTTTAAAATGTAGACGCTTATTGTGCTGGAGTTAAACCCTGTGAATATTACTGTGCCCACAATATGATGGAGCAGCAGCTGTCCCAGTGCAGCAGACTGACCTGTGTGCTGATACAGTGTCGCTGTAGATGTGTCCGTCCACAGTGAGGTGGTGCTTCACCTGGATCCCTGGGCTGATGTGAGGAGGTGGTGAACACGGTCTGTGTCCCTGTGTTGATGTTTGTTCACTGGGTGTGGCTCCACCGTTGTGCTCCAGACATCCAGCCGGCTTGTGGCTGATCAGAGGGTGAACGCAGCTCTGGGGTCAGAACGTGGTCACATGGTTCACGGACACAGGTGTGTTTGACCGACCCTCTGAGCATTTGATCCTGTGCCGATCACAGTGGAAGGTTATTGCACGCTGAGCTTTTCCCCAGGTGGTTTCAGTTTGACTCTGATCCCACAGTGTGTTGTTAGGGTGTGACCTGACCTGGTTACAGGATGAATGCACAAAGCACCACAAGGAAAGTGTGACAGGTGGACAGACAGACTGGCTCACACACCTTTCTGTGTTGTGATTGTAGATTTTCTTTGAGCTCCTCACAGCGTCCTCTAATTGATGAGCAGTAAGTGCACTGTCATGCTTTATTCCTCCTGTTTAATGGTAATGTGCTGCTTTGAATCCTGAAACACCAGCCCACATGTTTCATTTCCCTCCGTCTCTTTGCTTGAGGTGGATGTGATTTCAACAAGAAGCGTGTCTGTTTCTAATCAGATCTCCACATCAACTGTTTCTGCATTGATGGGATGAATGTGCCTCTAATTCATGAGAGCGTGGCGGCAAATTAAATGTCTTAATAAAGAAAAACATCAGCTATGATGTTGCAGAGCGAGGCTCTGAGTCATGATCCAAAAAGCCGTCTGTCTTCCCTGATTGGTCAGTCAGCCATCTTGTGAGGCTCAGTCTCCTGTGCGTGGGCAGCTTCTGATCCATGGATCAAAACTGATTTCTCTGACCATAACCCTACAAACACCTGATTAATGGTTTGTACCATTAGCATCATTGTATCACTGTCATACTTTACAATTAACAAGACAAAACACATGACGCAGGAAGCAGGAAAATGAAGTTGGGACCAGGCAGTTAGGAGGAAACAAGCCCTGACTCAGCATTGGAGTCACGATGTGCAGCTCGTTGAACAGCAACTTGAAACCAGTCGTGCAGTGTTGAGATCTGTGATCGACACGGGGGAGAGACAGGTCACACGTTTAGCAGCATCATAGACATAAAGACGGGGGGGGGGTGGGGGTGTCAGCAGCTTTGTGTTTATGTTGAACAGAAGAAAACTAGAGCAGATATCAGTTTGTCAGACGCTGCATGTGTCTCTGGTTGAGGTGGAGTCCACACAGAAGCCTTATCAGCACTGCACTCTGTGTGTGTGTGTGTGTGTGTGTGTGTGTGTGTGTGTGTGTGTGGGCACAGGTTTTTGCTGTGCATATTTTTTGTATACACATTGAATGGGTGTGTGTGTTTCCACCTATTTGTGTGTTGGTACAAACATTTCCAGTATGTTTGGTATGCAGAGGAAAGATCAGCTACGACTGAGTCACTGCTGACGACTCTTGGACTGAAGTATTCCACCGTGTACTACTACTGGACACTGCAGTGCAGTACTGCATACTACTCTACTATACTACTGTACACTACTGTATACTAATGTGTGCTACCACTGACTACAGAGTAAATATCAGGGCAAAGAACAGCACAAAGATAAGTTCAGCACTGTCTGTAAAACTGTGATTTCATCAACAAACCTACAGATACAACACAATGACAGAACCAGTACAAGACCAGTAACAGCAACAGATGAACTGGTCCACACCCTGGGCCTCAGATCTGACCTGGTGATGTCCCTGTTTGATGATGTCAGAGTTTACAAAACAAAAACTCTCCTGACGGTGAAGTTTGTTCTCACTTTTCGTCCAGTGACAAAACAACAAGACGCCGCGATGCATTTAAAGCCAGGGTCTAAAATAATGACGGAGTGTGTGAATGTGTGTGAAGTTATTTCTGTTCATAGGGACATGAATGTCCAGGTTCTGTTGATAGTGTGAATCAAACAGCCAAAGGAAATACAAAACAAGGAGGTGATGGTGCAAACAGAAAATGAAATGGTGTTTGTTTTGTTTTTCTTTTCAGGAACGCACCCGGTCGTTCGACAGCTTCAACATGAACACTCTGGAGAGCTCCCTGATCGACATCATGAGGGCCGAGCAGGACACTCTGAAAGGTGAACAGGTCTATGTTTTACACGGTGATGCCTGTGTGTGTGTGTGTGTGTGCGTGGACCACCTGCTGTGTTTACCTCCATTCAGCTGTCCTTCTGTATCTTTGGTACAAAACAGTGACACAGCTCTTCACAGAAGGCCTGCACCCTCTGTGTGGAAAACACCTATTGGTTCTATGTCTATTGATCTTTACATGGCCAAGACGTTTGTCCAGTCAGGTCAGGTCACACTCGAGATGTGAACCCTGCTGCTGAACTAGTTTGTCATTGTGGACAGTGAAGTGAACCCAGCAGACTGAGCACTTGAGTTCTCCTCAGAAACAGATCAGACGTGTTTTATGGTTCAGATCAACAGTAAGAAGAGAGGTCAGTCCGTGCAGTCAGCTGACACCTCTGTCTTCCTACGTCCTCAGCTGCAACACAAAGGTTTTCTCACTTGTGAGACAATTCATTGTGCCTGAGCATGGTGCAGTAAGTATGACCTCTTTTTCTCATGCATTTTGAGAAGGAGCGGCTGAAAGAATCAGGGCCAACAGACACTAAAGGCTTTGTGTGTAAGAGGGGATTTGTGCTGGAGATGGAATGACTCCCACTCATCTGAATTGAAGTTTCTGGCCTTCATTAGTCTCATGATCTCGGCTGCAGACGATAACGGCTTTTAAAGCACAAAGGCAAAACATCTCCTTTTCCTTGACCTCGATGGAAACGCCACGATGTGGAGGAGAGATGAGAGCAGGAGTCATAAAGATATGTGGAAATGGTCCTCTGTTGCTCTCACAGTTGGCTGAAAAGAAATGGAGCTACTGTTGTTTGTAGTGTGACTGTGTGTCACTGACAGTAGTTACAGACAGGAGGGAGTCGTTCTGCTGATGATCTCTCTCTCTCTATAGGATAGTATCGTTCTATAGTAGTTTCTCCTGATCCTGGATAAAACCATGTCTAATGTAAGGTGGTTACAGTCGAGCACCAGAAACACATGAACTGATCTGAATGAGTTCAAACCTCAGGGTATGAAAACAGCTGTGACAATTCATGTTGTCCACACGATGCAGCCATAAGTCTAAGTACATGAATATATTCAGTGTGTACACTGATAAATGTTCTGCTACAAAAACATCACAGTGTAAAACAGTGTCACTCACCATAATAACACAAGAGTGAAAAGCCAGGAGCCAGAGGCTCTGCACTGTTTCCTCTGGCTTCACCTCCTGCTCTGCTGTCTGACCTGATGAGGAGAGGACACAGTCTCATCAGACACCTGCTGGTTTCCTAGCTTCCTAGCTAGCTGGCATCAGGAGACGCAGCAGCCTTAAATGGCTTCTGCCTGTGTAATAACACATTGTTTACTGAGCCACTGTTGCTCTAAACTTCCTGTCACAGTTCAGTGTGAATCTGTTTCCTCTTGTGTCAGAGCTAACGCTCGCTAACCTCTGACAGCGTTCATCTGTGGATCATCTTCTCGTCTGTGTTTCATTCTTGTCAGCATAGTTCGTCACTAACACCATGTGGGAGCTTCTCTGAACTGATTATTGATTATTGGTCAAGATCAATGTGACACAACTTTGCCTGCAACTCCAGTACGCAGGCACTAATATGCACTATAAAAGGTCAAAGGTCAACTGTGGCACACTTGTGTGGATCATTTGAGCTGCTGGGTTATGTGTGTGTGTAGATCTGTTACCTGGCCAGGTGCGGCCCTCAGGTGTTCCTGTGGCTCCACCTCTCCCTTTATTCTCTGCTGCTTCACATGATGCATCTTCACAGCTCATCCTTTAGTGTGTCTCTGTTTGGTCCTGCAGCCTTCGGCCTGCTGTAACATATTCTGCTGCTTCTTCGTTGTTTTCATAATCGCAGTCAGACAGTGATAGAAAGTGAGTCCTTCCCTTTTCCCTCACAGCAAAGAAAAAGAAACACGTAATTACAGCACATTTTCTCTAAGTCCTGACTCCCTCTGTCACATGTGGATATACATGCACCCACAAATGCAGTGAGCACAGAGAGCGTGATGCCACGAGCACATTTAGATCCACACAGCAGAGCAGAAATGTCTCATTCCACTGGAACATATTGAACAAAGTGAGAGCGATGAAGCAGGGAACAGGCCAGACAAAATGTCTACAGTAGAAGTGGCTTTGAAATGCTTCCAGCATTGTCCTGACTGACAGAAAGGATCCCTGTGTTCAACCACACACACACACACACACACACACACACACACACACACACACACACCACTGTTTGCTGTATGCTTGCGCATGCATGTGTGTTAACTGTTGGTGTACTGCACATGTATGCAGCCAGCAGGCAGAAGCATGTAAATCAGGTTCACAGAAAGGGCACGCAGCCCTGCAGCAGCACAGTGATGGGATGAGCTTACAGGCCTCCACGCTCGCTCCTCACAGTCTGTCCAAGGTTTTAAAACCCAGTGGACTTTGGTTTTGGGTGGAGCATCATACAGCAGCACATTACTGAACTACAGCGGGGGTCAGCTGCTGGATGAACTGGGCTCTGGTTGTTTTTCCTGATGTTATTGTGTTGATGAAAGCAACAGTATCCACAGAGGGGATGCAGTTTGTGTCTTGATGAGTGTGTGTGACTGTATGAATGATGATGTTGTACAGTAGGATGGTCGCCCTGCTTTCTGAGGCCCAGCTCTGTTCCTTGCACCACATCTACCCAGTACCGTGCTGCTCCCTAGGCGAGGTGTGGGGGAGGGGCCAGCAGATCTCCATGTGACTGAGGCACTGGAATGCACCAATCACAGGGCGGCCTGTACCCATACAACAATGGTTGTACTATTTCAGCTCTTTCATCTCATTATCCCTCTGCAGTGAGCGGGCCTTGCATAACTTTGAAGCTTGTTTGGCATCATAACGTGTGTGTGTGGGGTATGTGTGTGTGTGGGGGGGGGGCTGGCAAACAGCTCAGTGTAAAATGTATGACATGGCTCAGAAAACATGTTGAAAACAACATGTTGCCTGTTACAAACTGGAGCAAAAACTATGAACTTAAACTTTGACCAGCAGTTCATCCTCGACACACACACACTCTGAATATTTACTAGACTTGAAAACCCATGAATCCCCCCCATGTATGACTTGTAGTCACCTGTAGGCCCTGCCCACCATGTTAAACATATGTGCTCTGTGTTTCCCTCTCCTGTGCAGGTCGTCTTGGGTTCCCCCATCCAGGCGGGGACAACCCGCTGCCCCTCAATGGTATGTATGTATGAACGTTTGTATGGAAGCCTCCTCATGTGCACTAACATCACAGATTAAACATTTGATCATGAGCCGTTCAGATGAGCTAACCCCCCCCCACCCGCCCCATAAAGAAGCAGGTCAGTGTTTCCAGCCAAGTCGACGTCACGTCAATGACCTCATCATTTTGTCGGACAGTGATGCTGAGTAGAGAAGGTGGAGGTAGTTGGAGCGGTGCTGTTTGAGTCAGCTGACATGGACCCAGAGCTTACCTGCACCTGAACCAGCTGAACACAAAGAGAAATCAAATGAAAGGACTTCCTCCACCCTCACCCTCAGCCACGACCTCTCACCTGCTTCTTCTGGTTGGTGGAGGATGAAGGGGCGAATGAAAGAGGGCGAGTAGAGGGGGGAGGATGTAAGTGTGTGGATTTGATGGGGGGGGCAGAGGGATAGAAGAAGAAAGAGAGTGTGCCTCAGGATGGGATTCACTCCAGGTGCAGCAAAACCTGGTCCTGTAAATAACCTCTGGTTTAGATTATTGTGTTTTCTTTCATATGGTGGATACAGTAGAACTGATACAGTAGATACAGTAGAGATGATACAGTAGATACAGTAGAGTGATACAGTAGAGATGATACAGTAGAGACAGTAGAACTGATACAGTAGAGATGAAGCAGCAGAAGAGATGGTGACGTCACAGACGCTGCGGTGATGCTCCTCACTCGGAGGTTTGGGTTCATGACGTGTGAAGATGATCAGCTTGTACAGCAGTTTAATATTCACACACTGTGTTGCTGGTGTCAGGAGAGGCTGCAGAGTGTCGGCCAGGCTCAGGTCACATGGTCTGGTCACATGGTCAGGAGCTGTCAGCAGGCCTGAAACAGATGGTGGAGAGAGGATAGAGGCTCAACGCCACCTCTCTCCCTCTGTCTCTCTCTTTCTCTTTCTTCATTCTCTCACTCTCTCCACAATTTTATCTCGTTGTCTCTCTCTCTATCTACCAATTTTCTCACTCACTCTCTCACATACACACATCTTTTTATAGCACACTTTCAGTCAGTCAGCTCTCTCTCTCTCTCTCTCTCTCTCTCTCTCTCTCTCTCTCTCTCTGTGTCTCTCTCTCTCTCTCTCTCTCTCTGACCCCCCCCTCACAGTTAATGTCCATCTGTGTTGGACCGTCCACTGAGGAGCTGCTGAGGATTACAGCCTGTGTTCATGTTGTAGCTGCTTCACTGTTTGTGACTCGTGTCAGTTCAGCTCCATGTTTCTCTGCACACACTCGGTGAACAGTTCAGGTACATCACTGTGTGTGATAGAAGACAGACACAGGAGCTGGAAGAAGGAGCCCTGATTATCAACATCTCCTCCACCCTGTTTGCTGACAGATATGTTGTTGAGCTTGCTTCAGATGCAGCGTCCAGGTAACAGAGGCGTTCCTGAACTCATCGACAGCTACACACAGGATGTGAAGACAGTGGCAGCTGCTTCTCTCTCTGATTCAGACAGAACTGAACATAAAGGTCGAGCGACCTGCTGACTCATCCACAGTGTCCTCACACACCAGAGCTGGACCTGGTCTTAGGATCAGGACTAAACTGAACCAGGGACACTGAGAAAGCTTCAGTCACAGTGACTCCATCAGCTTCCATGTGTCTGTGTGTCCCGGCCTGCGTCCTGGCTGCAGGTTCAGTCGACCTGCTCTGCCCAACTCTTTCTGCAGTTACATTGCAGTCAGGCTCTGTCCTTGTGATTGGCCCTGAGCGTGTTTCTGTGCTCGCATCATTGTTTTTGCATTTCCTCCACGGGCGCCTGCACCTTGACCTTGGCATCAGAGTCAACGCACTGAGTCTGGGGGAACTTGAGAGTTTGTCAGTCTGTAACACAGCAGTGAACACATGAGATGAAATGAAACATGTATATGACTGAGAGAAAGCTGTGAATGCATTAATCTGCAGCTACATGGTGGTTTTTAACAGTGGAGGAATATTTCTGTAGAGGAACTGAGACGTTAAATGAAGAAGCCAAATCCCTCCCAGTGTTTGTGCTCGGCACCACGTCGCCTCTCTCAGGAGGATTATTTAACTTGTGTGCTGAGGTCTGTTGTGAGGCTGAGAACCTTCAGACTGCAGGTCAGGAGCTGAGCTGAGCTGCTCACGGGCTTCACGACTGTTTCTTATTCGAGGGTCGAGAAAAAGTTATGGAGCTATTTCTGTGAAGGTGAGCAGGGCTTAGAGGGGGCTGCTGGGAAACAGCCCACTCAACAGACTGATGTGACTCCCAGCTGGTTAATAAGATGAAGGACAGGCAGGTGACAGTGGGACACCCCACTACTGGTCCAGTGTACTGTGCATCTTTAATAATCACCTCTCCTTTGATTTGTCCTTGTTCCACATGCAGCCAGGAATTATAGCAGGAGACGAGGTAACGCATCATCATCGTCCTGGATAAATGATGCCACTGTCATCAGAGCTGATGCAGCTCAGCTGAGCCTCATGATTTATTGCTGCTCATGATGATGTTGGGTTTTTGTTCATGAGCTCATACGAGCTGCTCTGTGCTGTGATATTTGTCTGCATGATTGTCACCTTTATTGTTTGTGTGTGTGTGTGTGTGTGCGTGTGTGTGTGTGTGTGTGTGTACGTGTGTACGTGTGTGTGCGTGTCCCTCAGTGTGTCATCTCATTTCACACTGTTCAACTGTTAGATCAGACAAACAGTTAGCTGCCAGTTAATGAGGCAAAGTGTAGTATGTGATCTACAGGAGCATCGACACACACACACACACACACACACACACTAAGCTGAGGCTAACTCCCTGCATAAGTCTTTATAAAGCAGCTCAGGGTTGAATGGGAGCATGAGGCTTAACCTCTTACACACACACTCTCTCTCTCACACACGCACACACAGGCTCACTGTGAACACGGCTGTGTGTTGTTAGAATGAGACATGATGTTGCACGATGTTTTCTCTCTCTCTCTGTCACGTCTTCATCACTTCACACACACTTGACTTGACTTTCATCATCGCATCTGTATTTTTCTTTCTCCATCTGTTTCAGTTACAGTTTCATTCCTGATGTAGAAGAGTGTAAGATCAATATAATAATGATAATGATATTTATCACCTGGGTTTAATCTGGTCCAGTGTTTTTCTGCATCAACATCCTTCAGACACAAACAGACCTGAGATCCACACAGATCTAAAATAAACACTTTGTCTCTTCCTGTCACCCACCAGGTGATGGGAAGTGGTGAAACACAGTTGTTATAACTGTTCTGGTGTTGCCATGACAACACGGACACACCACCTCTCTCTTTCCTTCTAGTGAATCTCTCTGTCTCTCTCTCTCAGGCCACTCCTCCCTCTTCCCCATGGAGGATGGTTTCCCTGACGACGAGCGTGGCGACCAGGGTCTGGCAGGTCTGGGATCTCCACACTGTTTCCCACACCAGAACGGAGAGCGTGTTGAACGCTACTCACGCAAGGTGTTTGTCGGAGGACTGCCCCCAGATATAGATGAAGGTAGGCAGTGAAACTACAAGATGAAGTGTTAAAAGTTTGAAGTTTGCTGGAACTAAGCCTCTGTCCGTCTGCTTCCTTTCAGATGAGATCACTGCCAGCTTCCGGCGTTTTGGACACCTGTTTGTGGACTGGCCTCACAAAGCTGAGAGCAAATCCTATTTCCCCCCTAAAGGTGTGTGACACTGTCATCAGAAGGTCCTGTGTTGTGTTGTTGTGTAGTTGTGTTGTGTGTGTGTGTGTGAGAGAGGCAGACATGTTGGATGAAGTGCTGCAGTGTGTTGACACAGTTGTCAGCCTGTTGTCTGAAGCATTTGTTCACTTGTTTGTTGAAGCTCATGGCCTTGTGCTGTGTGTGTGTGTGTGGTGTGGTGTGTGTGTGTGTGTGTGTGTGTGTGTGTGTGTGTGTGTGTGTGTGTGTGTGTGTGTGTAGGCTATGCCTTCCTGCTGTTCCAGGACGAGAGCTCAGTTCAGGCTCTGATCGACGCCTGCATCGAGGAGGATGGAAAACTCTACCTGTGTGTGTCCAGCCCCACCATCAAAGACAAGCCGGTCAGTGAAAACACACACACACACACACACACACACACACACCTACCTGCCTGCTGTTGACACTGGTGTGGACTGTTTGTTCTGACTCTGACTTGAGTGCAGTTTGTTGTGGAGCTGAACCATGTGGTTGTGTGTGACAGGTCCAGATCCGCCCCTGGAACCTGAATGACAGTGACTTTGTGATGGACGGGTCTCAGCCTCTGGACCCTAGGAAAACCATCTTTGTGGGAGGAGTCCCTCGTCCGCTGCGCGCAGGTATCCTTCACCTTTCTGATGGTCCTGTGATGTGAGACAGCTGTGTAACATGTGTCTGTACAGGCTGAACCAGTATCATCATGATGTTCATGTCCAGTCCCTCTCACTGCACATCTGCCTCTCATCCAGCTTTTTCCAGTGCTCTGCAGGTTAAACCTGTGACTGTGAATAAGACAGTGTGTGTGAAGTGTAGTGTAGTGAAGACACAGCAGTGAGCAGGTTCTGTCCTGAACTGCTCCAAACAAGAAGTGCTGCCTTCAATATTAAACAGTTGTCCTGATGCCAGCAGCCTGTGAGCTGCAGTTGTGGTCATGACCAAAGTCACAAGGCCCCGTGGTGCATTCAATGACTAATGACCCTGTGCAACACCAGGGTTGAATTTTGCATGGAAGAAGTGTACATGTTGAAAAAAGACCAGTTTTTAATGGGTGAAGCTGAACTGACTGGTGTTTTACCTGTGTGTCTCTTCTGACTTGTTTTCATAACTGCCCCCCCCCCCCCCTGCAGTGGAGCTGGCCATGATCATGGACCGTCTGTATGGAGGAGTGTGCTATGCTGGCATTGACACAGACCCTGAGCTCAAGTACCCCAAGGGAGCGGGGCGTGTCGCCTTCTCTAATCAGCAGAGCTACATAGCTGCTATCAGCGCTCGCTTTGTCCAGCTGCAGCACGGAGAGATCGATAAACGGGTGAGTGACGGGGGGGGGGCCCTGTTCTCCTGCCTCCTCTCACTATTTATGTCTCCTCCCTCTCTTTACTTCCTGCTTTTTGTCTCTCCCGTCTTACTTATATTTAACCCTTTGTTCCTCACTGCTCTGTCAGTTGAGCTGCTTCCACTCTCTGACAGTCTGTTGTTGTCATGTTGTTGTTGTTCTTCAACTTCAGCTTTAATTCAAACAACATGTGAGGTAATGACCTCACACACACTCACACTCACTGTGTGATGGTGCACTAGTGGGCTAAACCTCGCTCTGCAGCAGTAATATCTGCAGGTCTGCGTACGGTGGCCTGTGACGGACACAATTATTATTCACAGGAAGTGAACATGGAGTGATGTGTAGATGTGACAGAGTGAGAACAGCAGGAACAGGCGTGGAACCATAGTTCTGTATATTTAATGAGAACTCTGTAAGTAATGTTTAACAGGAGTCAGATCCATGAAGTTCATTGTTTCTGCAGCCTCCGCAGGTCGTTGTTGGTGATTTATTAGAAACAAAATGATTAAAGAATGATAAGAGGTTTCCTCCTCCTCAGCTTCTGTTCTTCCTGCAGGTTCTGATGAGAACATGTGCCTGAGGAACATGTGTCTGAGGAACATGTGCCTGAGGAACATGAAGAACATGAGTCCAGACAGTGATGTGAGCCTCTGGTTGTTGCAGGTGGAAGTGAAGCCATACGTGCTGGACGACCAGCTGTGCGACGAGTGCCAGGGAACTCGCTGTGGTGGGAAGTTTGCTCCGTTCTTCTGCGCCAACGTGACGTGTCTGCAGTACTACTGCGAGTACTGCTGGGCCGCCATCCACTCGCGCGCCGGCCGAGAGTTTCACAAGCCCCTGGTGAAGGAGGGAGGAGACCGACCTCGTCACATCTCCTTCCGATGGAACTGAGTGGACGACAGGCAGGGAGCAGGAGGGCAGGTAGTGCAGGAGTCGCAAATCATTGTACAAATAAATGCACTTTTCTGTTGCTGGTTCCTTTTTGCTCTAATTTCACCGAACAGTTTTCTCAGTTTGTTAAGTTAATATATATCTATATTTTGAAGATAGAAAAGAAAAACTGGAATAATATCCAAATATGTCCAGCAAGGAAACAGATGTGTAACATAATTTTATTTATGCGTTTGATTTTTGAAATATTTTTATTAGTTCTCAAAAGAGTAGATCTATAGGAAGGTTTGAGGTGTGACATGGTACTCTGCTGTTCAATTGGCATCTGATTTTAATCTTCATACCAGAGGCCCAAAACAAAAGATGTTGATGTGGCGTTTAGCGACGTGTTTGTAGCAGAGCTCTTTTTGTTTAGTTTCAAGTCTCCAGAGCAAATGAAACAGAATCTGATTGGCTGAGAGGTGTAATGATGTTTGATTGAAACAAGAGGCTCCAGAGCAAAGTGAATGAGGACGGTGTTGCTAAAGAAGAGTGCACTTATTTCACCTTCACACAGTGCAGATCTGAGACCTGAGTCAACCAAAGCTGAATCTAACCACCTGTGACCAACACACAGCGCCCACTGCAGAAACCAACTCTGAATTCTTCTCCTCCTCCCACATCACAACCTTTCAGCCTCTCTCTTTTTTTCATGTTTTAAAGACCATGCCCATATTTTGACCTTACTTGAAAATCACAACAAAATTTTAGCAACACATGTTTGGGTTTTGATCTCCATTCTGACATGCAAAAACTAATACCTCAACCTCAGCTGCTAATGTGTCGAATACAGGTTTAAATAAAAGAGAGAAAGAGACAGACAGGAGGACAGACAGGAGGACAGACAGGAGGACAGACAGAAGGACAGACAGGCTACAGATGGACAGATAGAAGGACAGACAGACAGGCTATGGACTACAGACAGGCTATAGACAGATCTAGCCCCGCCCCTCTTCATGTCTGCCTGTGGCCCCTGATGCTAAGCTAACAGCTAACAGCTAACAGGGGCGGGGCCTTGTTCACAGATCAAAACCCACTTTGTGTGTTGACACAGTGGAGCCTGGCTCCAGATGTTTGAGGACTAAGGTCCAACACCTGGACAGAGGCAGTTTGGGGGGGGGGGGGCAAAGAGAGAGGAGAGAGAGAGTCTCAGTTTGTTCTCTGTCTTTTTTTTTTCTCTAAAGACGAAGTTCAACATGTGATGAGTTAACGAAGCAACAGGAAGTTTAATGTCAGCGACTCAGCATCAGTGTTAGTGAAGCATAAATGAAGATAGTGTCTGCAGTGTGTTCACTACTACACACACACGGTCAGTGTGTGTGCGTGCAGTCGTGCTTCACACTGCAGCTCGTTCCTCGTCCAGGTTTTATTCAGATTTTCTTTTTCTTTTGTTCATAGAGATTTGTTTTTCTTCAGCCAGTTTCTCTTCAGTGTGAAGCCCTGATGGACTCAGCAAACCAAAGATTGGCCTTGAACACGAGTCACTTGTGTGTATGATAGTGCAGTCAAACCCATTAGAAGAGCAGGGCTTATACACACACACACACATACACACACACACACACACACACACACTCACTCTCTGTAGCCCAGAACGCAGGTGCACGAGTACTTTTGATTTCACACAGGTCTGACTGTTTGGGAAAATTCAAAGTGCACATCAACACAGCGAATCGAAACTGATCCTCACGTTAGTTTGACGGCGACGGCGGTCGTTCAGCGGCGTCGATGGCCGAGCATTTAAACACGTCAGGGAGTTCGTACAGAAACTTGATTATACACACTAGTGAGAATCCTCATATCGGCGGCGGTGTCGTTGCACCAGTTTTGCACCCTGGACTTTAGTTGTGTGGGTGTGGTGGTGGTGGGTGAGCATTTTAGAAGTTAAAACACTTTGTGAAGAATTTGCTGTTAAATGAGATGAAAAAAAAGATTATTTTATACATGGCCTGCTGATTTTTGGTACAGTGTTTTCTAGCTAAATTATTTTGTCATGCACATATAAACATTTATTATGCACTACTTTTCTAAATATTTTTTCTTTTTCCAACAGTCATTTTAGGCACATTTTTCACAAATGGGGAAACTCCTTTTTGCAATACCTCAATTTTTCACATTGTGAAAGGTAGCTTTTGTACTTTTGTTACTGAGAGATCTGCATATATGGAAATGTTCATTTTAAGAAAAAAGTTGAGTGATTTCAATATATATTATTTTCAATTATGCTTTTTATACATTTCAGTGCTGAGGAATCTTTACAACTAAGTGCGCACTTGTGTTGATGCGACTTGAGATCTGCAGAGGAGAGACCAAAGTGTGGCTCTCTGGGTCTTAGCTTTTCGTACACTAGATGTTTCCAGTCAATCTGGTCAATGACAGCATGGTGAGAAGAAGAAGAAGAAGACGAATAAGAAGATTAAAAAAAACACACACACGTTGTAATTTGAAATTGATGTTAATGTCTCTAAACATGGCTATTCTAGTTGGACATGGTAACTTCTGTCTTGGTTTCCTCTCCATAGATGGAGTGTAACTTATTATAAGGAGAATGCAAAATTTGGTTCACGCTTAACGCTGAATCTCGTATCACAAGAATGGATGTTTGGTGTTTAGATATTTTAATATTTGAAAAAAAAGTATATATATATTCTTGAACTTGCCAACTAGCACCTATTGTAATCCTTAGCATGCATGACAAAAAAGAGAAAATGACACGTACATGAATTAGCTATTAAAATTAATTGTTGTGGTGTGCACCAAATGTTTCTCAACTATTAAGTTGTTCTAAGGACACCCCCCAAAGCCACCCTCACCTCACCTCCCCCTCCTCCCCCACCCCTCCACATGTGTTGATCTCCTTGCTTCCCCATTTGCAGACCTCTGCAGGATGCACATGACAGAGATCAGACAGAATGTGAGGCAGTGCATGACTTTGAGCATCCTGGTAGAACACTGTTTAAAGACTTGAGAACTCGTCCCCGTCTGTCGAGGTGATCGGATAGAGACCTATCTGGAGGAAGGGGAGCTTAAAGACTTGAATGTGGTAAATGTTGCAAGTTAACTTCAAGTTGTTATGTGCAATACTTCTTTTGAACCTTTTTCCAGATAAAGACTCTTTGCAATGTAATTCTTTAATGCCATTTTTAATTGCAGACATTTAATTAAAGAAGATGTTAATATGTTTTTCACAGTCATTTTCTACTGTTATTGTAATCCTTTTCATGCTGGTGTTTGTAAAAAAGAAAAGAAATCAAACTATTTGTACTAATATAAATAATTGAAGTTATTTTTAAAACATTAAAGGTTTTGTGCTCATTTGCTTATTTTGTTTATTTTAAGCTACTGTGATTGATTGCATTGTAATTATTAGGTCAACAATGTATTTAGCTGTTTATTGGTATATTTTTAATTGGAATGTATAATTGATTTTTATAATTTTGATCAGATTTTTGTTATATTTTTGAGGTGAAGCTTTTAATATGTTAAAGTGTCTAGTTTTTACTAATTGCTATATTGTGCTCCACAATATATGGTTCACATTTTCTGAAGGAAAATAAATATTTAAATATTTGTCTGTTTAATGATGTTACTTAATGGCAAGATTTCAATAGTTTTTAACTGTGTATGGGAAGGTTGTTGTATTTATTAATAGCATTTTTTTTTTTTACTTATGATATCATATCACCTTAATTTTTATTGTCATTTCACTTTATAAGTTCCTATTTTTGTATTTTCCTTTCTAATTAAGTTATGTAATACGGATATGTCCATATTTCTAGGAGTTGGTCTGTAGAAGTGCTAGTGAAATGAAAAAGAAAAATCTAATGTTATTTAATTGTTTGCAGCCAACTATTTATAACAGTATGCATAATTTTTAAATATTTGTAATGTGAAATGTTGAATGAAATAAATCTTAACTGTGATGAAAACGTCTTCTCATCTTTTTCTTCCTGTTGTGTGAATGCTGGTCTGGAGTCAGTGCTTAGACTTAGTTAAACTGAGACTTAGACTTAGTTAAACTCAGACTTAGTTAAACTTAGAGTTAGACTTAGTTAAACTTAGAGTTAGACTTAGTTAAACTCAGACTTAGTTAAACTTAGGGTTAGACTTAGTTAAACTCAGACTTAGTTAAACTCAGACTTAAACTTAGGGTTAGACTTAGTTAAACTCAGACTTAGTTAAACTTAGAGTTAGACTTAGTTAAACTCAAAGTAGCCAGGGTTAGGGTTGCAAAATTCCAGGAATTTTCAAAGTTGGAAACTTTCCATGGAAATTAACGGAAATTTATGGGAATTAACAGTTGATGTGTAAAAGTGAAGGCTGGTCCTTCACAGGGAACTTGAATATATTTAGAGAAAATCTATTTGATCATAATCTTGGCTAAAAGAACCAGATTTAATGGAGGCACACTTCAGTATCTGTGCATCACATGCACACAGCAGCAAACAGCTGTGTGCACTTATTGTTGACTAACTGCACACACACACACGCACTGTGGACTGTGTGCTCCTCATCACATGCACAGATGGTTTCTAGGACCCTGGGCTACTGAGGACACATTTTGAGACCAAAGCACCAAACTATTGAAGTAGGCCTGTTCCCAATACCCAAGGTGTTCAAGGCCATAATAAAAAGTCAAGGGTTCAGAGCCACGGACATGTGCTGTCCTGGATAAGAAAATCTGAATATAGAAAATAAACTTTTTTTAAATAACTTTTATTTATAAAATGCAAGTCTCAGACATCAAGTGTATAAAAAATACAATTTCTTTTCTTTTCACATATAGGAACTTCAATGAATAATGTTCACTCAGAACTTACATAGATATTACTTTGACTAAAAGGGAGGTGGTGACCAGATGAATAGTGTTTATGATGTGCTGTCACACAGGACAGAGTGGGACAGACGTGTCCCCTGAGGACAGATCCAGAGACGAGGAGGACGGTCACTGTGTTTGGTTCGTTAGAGGCCACGGGGTCAGGGGTTAATGAGCTTCTCATTCTCATTGGCGTGAAGAGCAGGAAGTGGCAGCAGACATCAGATGACCGTCACCCTGGAGACCAGACAGGAAGTGATGGCTCAGGTGCAGGACAGGTGAGAAGATCACACCTGGTGATACGTTTCCACAGAGACAAGAAGGCTGGAGTTATGTCATTTCATCACATTATTGATCCGATCTCTTTCTTCTCCACCCACCCACACACACACCCACACACAGTGTCTTCAGTGTCTGACACACCCTCCGTCTGTGTGTCGCTACTTGAACCAGCAGGTGGCGCTGCGCGACCAAAACAACCAGTTTGAGCGCCACATGTTGTAGTGCCTTCAAGGACCCTGGGAAAAAATCTGATTTCTTATTTTTGTTACCTCATAAGAATGCCTCAGGTTAGCGACGGGGCACGTGTGAGTTTTCTGTTTTTGGTAAAACCACGACCACTGATATGAAATCGATATTTGTCAAGATAATTGATCATCTGCGATTGATTGGACTCAGTATGTCTGTCTCTGATTTAGGTGAAGGTGGAGCAGCTCCACCCACCGACTTGCTCTGACTCCTCTCTCAGTCTAAGATGTGCTTTAATACAATAAAGACAACAGACCGACAACTTTCACTGTCTCTGTGATCAAAACAAACGAGTGGCGCAGTTTACGAGGAGTCTCAAACGCAACATTAATTCGGCTCCACTTTGACCAAGCAAGCCACAGAAGCCTTCCCCCTGGTGCGGCTCCTTCTCCGGCTCACAGCAGCAGCGGCTGACGGCCAACACGAGGCTGAGCGTGGATCAGGGCTCACACACAGGGAGTCCGGCCGCAGCACCACAACCAGCACAACCAGCAGAACCGTCTGCATCACAACCAGTAGAACCAGCAGCATCAGCAGCATCAGCAGCACCAGCCTCCTCCAGCCTCCTTCAGCCTCACTCTGCTCCTCATCCTCCGTCCAGACACAAACACACCGAGGCACCGACGGTCCGCTGTAAGGAGCTGCTGCTGCTTCTCTTTCATTCATTTTCTCCTCTCGCTTAAACTGACTGAACGTGAACGTGATTTTAGCGGCTTGGTTTTCTCTGTTTCCGGTCGATCTGCTTTTTTTTTTTTTTTTTTTTTTGCTGTTTTGCTCCTGTAATCGATCGCCGATCAATCGGATCAGTCTCTGATCAATCTGTCTGTTTGTGTGTGTGTGTGTGTCCGGTCACATTGACCTGAACTGTTCTGTGCAGGTAAAAACCATCTGGTGCGTTCAGGAGCCTCCAGGGACATACAGGAGTGTAACCATGGTGAAGCTGGGGAGTAATCTTCAGGACAAAGGGGCCAAAGCTGTGAGCGTGGAGGACGGCTTCCAGAACGTGCCCCTCATCACTCCACTGGACGTGGGCAGCCTCCAGAGTCACACACCTGACAAGGTGAGAGAAGGCACAGAGTGTGTGTGTGTGTGTGTGTGTAGTGTGTGTGTGTGTGTGTGTGTGTGTGTGCTTGAGAGAGACAGAGAGAGAGAGAGAGAGAGAGAGAGAGAGAGAGACTGTAACTGGTGCTGCTGCTCACTCACTGTTGTTAAGATGCACACCATCCTCACACCCTCACACACACACACACACACTCTCTCTCTTTAATTCATTCACACACTCCTCCATCTGAGCCGTCTGCAGCCATGTCCTTTGTTTTGCAGTTGAGATTAGGAGACAGATTTGGTGCCAGGCAGCCTGTCATTTATCATCTCGACATCCCATAGTAAGTGCATGTTAATCCAGTTACCATGGTGGCACAGCAGCGTGGAAAGCTGATTGGTGTTTCTATGGGGTCGAGACAGAGCTGCACATTATTAAAATGAATGGACTGAGACAATAGAGAAGCTCATGGAGCTCCAGCTCTGTGTTACAGGAAACTGTTGTTGTGGTTTGATGACTTCATTTATTTTCCTCTGTGGATCAGGATTCTGCTCTGGGCTGATCAGTCTGAGCTGATTGATCTGAGCCGATTGATGAATGAACGAGGAGCAGAATGAATCACAACAACATCAGTGGTTCATTCACATAGTGTCATCTCAACGTCACCAGGGTCAGAGAGGAGATGGTTGAATACTGAAGCTTCACCTCAACCCAGATGAAGTTTAATTGATCAAAGGAAAAGTGATCGATTTCATTGATCAAAAGAAAAGTCCGGAGTTTTTCTGACTCCAGCTTCTTGATTCTGTCATTTTAGACTCAAAGGAAGATTCACATGTTGAGAATGAGTTTCTACTTCTCTCAAAACACTCACTCTGTTCAGTGGCACAAGTAACAACATCTGGGTAGTCAGGCTAACAGTTAGCTTCCCCTGTATGCTAAGCTAAGCAAGATAAACTAAGCTAAGCAAACAGGAAGCTGGTCATGGCCTATTATTGTCTTCTTTCTTTAAAATCCAGAGTTTCAGCCCCGTGTCCCATTCTGCAATAAGTCCAACCCCAACAAACAGCCAGACACACACACACAGTGTACGGAGTGATAGTTCAGGTGTGTGTTCAGGTAAAAGAAGGAGGAGGAGGGTGATGTTGTGTTCAGTGTCAGTCTGGAAATTTGACTTCCCTCTGGAGCTGTGTGTTCTTCAGTGTCAGGACAGAGAAGCTGCTGAGACCCAGTTGGTTTTGTTGGAGCTGGTTCTGTAAATGCAGACGGGTCCAGTAATGAATGGCACAGTGTGAGAGGTGTAAAGGTCAAAGGTCAAGCTGAAAGGTTGACAGAGAATTTGTCTGGTGGCGAAGTGATGCACGAAGGTGTCAGAGAAATAATGAGACAGCAGAGTGTGGGCGTGTTAACAGTGACCAGCACTGATCCCAGATCAGCTGAGCAGTGTGAATGATACATCACCACTCTGCTCTAATAACACACAGCGCCTGACGCCAGTTCTCACTCTCTCCTGCTTTTTAGCTGCAGCTCAATGAGAATTCAATCTAATGAACCTCTGGTGATCTTTGTGTCAGTTCTGTGCTTCAGTAGAAACATTCATTGAAAAGAGATGGAAAAACACCAGGCTTTTATTGTGAAACAGTCACAGGAAATGCACTGTGTTTGTCTCAGGGATTAGTACTGATTAGCTTCTGTAATTATCTCTGTAATTACACAGGCAGCCATTTCTGTGCTGGTGAGGGACTCACAGGCAGCACTGCATGCTGGGTACTCATTATCATGAGTTAAGATTTGATCTCATTAATATTTACACCACAGTTCACTGACAGCTCTCCTTCATCAGCGTCTCAGCAGCACTGTTATTACATTTTATATTGTTAGAGATAGAGTGAGGACTTCACTGCAACAACGACGTCTGTAACTCTGATCTGAGGTCAGTGCTTCTGGCCTTTGAAGCAGAGGGAGGTTCAGTGGGTCATGTGACCTGAATGTGCCCTGATCATGTGACCTCACTACCTGACAGATCCATAGTCTGGTCATGATCTCTGTTCACACTGATCCTGTGACCTCCTGACTACAGTGTTACCCAGGTATATTTGCAGGGGCAGGCCGCGCGCGCGCGCACACACACACACACACACACACACACACACACAGAGCAATACAAAGGCTGAGGCATTAGAGAGGTTTTAGATTTGACTCCATCTGGCCTGGATGCGTCACAGTCACCGCTGGGTCTCCAATATTGTGACTGGATTGTTGGTTTGAAACAATGGGGGGGGGGGTCAAAGCTCAGATACAAAGATGCTGCTTCAAACACACACAGACCCACTGTGTTTGTGTATTTGTGTGTGTGTGTGGTGTGTGTGTGTCTCTCTCACTGATTCTTCACAGCTGTTTTAATTCTCCATGTCTTTATGGATTCAGTCGTTTCTGCAGTCGTTAATGAATCGTTGTGAGATTTTTTATCTGACTGTCTGACTTGATTAATTTCCACATGTGTTTGAGCCACACTGTTCGACTGCTTCATGTATAAATAAACTATTGTTAATGGGTTTTCTCTTCACAGATTGAAACTTGTTGAGTTCACAGTTTATTTTATTTAACAGAGATTTAATGTGAACGATAACGACTGCACGAGTTTGATTAATTATCAGGTTTATGGCAAATAGAAGCCACTTATTCGTGTGGTATGAGAAGATGTTTTAAAGCTCCAGTGGTTGTTCTGCTGTTGGAGACACTTAACAGCTGGAACTGGTGAAACTTTCTCAGCTTCGAATTGGTCTTGTTCACATTGGTGAATGGACGTAACTGTTCACCAGGAAACACCAGAATCAGGAAAATGACGGCTGCTTTTTCACCAGAGAGTGATTGTGCAGCTCAGAGTGTGAGGAGGGAAGATGAAACACATGTGGAGAAACATCTGACAGGAAAACATCCACGGGGAAATCCAACCTGAGGAACAAAGAGAGAGAACCAGAGTGTGAGGAGCTGGAGCGTCTCCTCACATCTGACTCATCGATCTGACAACTTTAAAAACTCCAAAGTGCTTTTCTTAAAAACACATAAAGATCCTGTCGACTTCACTGTTGTCACGGAGATATAAAAAGGTCACAGTCAATCAAACACACGTGACCAATTATAACGCGTGTGTCATCACGCTCATGATGTTGGGATTGTTCACATCCAGCTGAAGAGGAATCAATCATCATGAGTGTCTGTAAATATTAAACCTGATGCACTAATGACTCCTTAGAAACTTCACCCTGATCATCTCTGACCAGTCAGTTTCTCACCTCAGTGTCTTCTGCCTCCTGTAAAGATCAAATGAACCTCAGTGGGAACCAGTGCGTCCATCACTGCCTCGGTGCTAAACTGGTTTAACTGGTCTCTCTCTCTCTCTCTCTCTCTCTCTCTCTCTCCTGGAGGTGGTGGTGAAAACTCGCACAGAGTTCCAGACAGAGAAGAAGAGACTGAAGGTTCCTAAGGTGGAGGAGTTCACCATCAGCTTCACTGACGGAGTGTCTGAGAGACTGAAGGTAAGAGACACACACACACACACACACACCTGCAAACACACACCACTGATGTCAGTCAGCTTCAGATCCACCCGCTGCTGTTTGTTCTGTTGGAGAACATGTGACACCTGGTTAATGAGCTGTGAGTCCAGATCTTCACTGACCATCACTCAGCGTCAGTTTGATGTGTGTGTGTGTGTGTGTGTGTGTGTGTGTTGTTTGTTGTCAGTGAACAGAGCAGCACAAAGAATCATCAGTGTGATACAGAGAGTTGATTGAAGGAGGAGCTCCAGTGTTGTGTTGGTGCTGAGGTCAGAACAGGTGAATTCAGCTGTGTGTGTGTGTTTGTGTGTGAGTGTGTGTGTGTGTGTGTGTGTGTGTGTGTGAATCACCGAGTTACTGTTCAACAACATCTACATCACCAGGCGCTGTCTGTTCCATTCATCTGTTGTTAGGGGTGACCAGAGAACTCACGTTGTCATGGCAGCAAAGAAAACCTCCCTCCATGGCAACCCTGACAGAGAGAGAGAGAGAGAGAGAGACAGTGTTGTGAGCAGAGGTGTGTGTGTGTGTGTGTGTGTGTGTGTGTGTGTTTCCCAGCCTCTTTCGGTGTCTGATATCTAATTCTGCTCTGCTCAGCTTTGAAGGACCTTTCAGGCCAGTGTTACACCACACACACACACACACACACACACACACACAGCTACAGTGAAGCAGTGTGACAGGGTTAAGTAAAACAGAGCGTCACCATGTGATGAGCTTCGGGATCTCAGTCACATAGAGAGCAGTGAAGACTGAGTGAACTACAGACTGAGCCATGGTCAGTGAAGGCAACGCAGACTGAACTGAACAGCTATAGGTGACATATGGACCATAATGTTGATTTGTAACATGACACGTGGCCTGGAAATTCATTTTTTATGCACCAGATAATCAGACAAGAAAACTTAATGCTTCTTATTAATATCATGAATTAAATTAGTGCAGAAGCAACAACATCACACACACACACGTGCACACACAATGTGTGTGTGTGTGATGTTGAGGCTGTGGTGTGCTGACAGGTTTTTGTTTGAGGACGTCAGTCAGTGGAGACACATGAGGACACGGTGATGACACTTTGCCAACAGCAGAGCTTCTTATCACACTGGTCCACCGCGCCACAGCCTTCAGTCTGACTCACCACACCTCACACACACACACACACACTCGCACCCATCACCTTTTGTTAGGCACAGACGCGTTGCAGTCGCTCTGATTTTCTGCCATGTCGGTTGGTTTTTGGAGCTCGACTGAGCCGCTCGCTTTGCTTGACTGACAGAGCTGATTCTGCAGCACCCCCCCCCCCCCCCCCCCCCCACACACACACACACACACACACACACAGCACAGAGCAGTGTGCTGTGCAGTGCAGAGCAAACATTTCTGGATGAAAAGCTTGCTCATCTCTTCTCTCTTCAAAGCTGCAGATTGTGTTGATGGATGAAGAGCTCAGAGTGTAAAACGCTCTCTAATCTCCTCCTCCCTCACTGCTCTCCATCCTTCTCTCCTCCCTCACTGCTCTCCATCCTTCTCTCCTCCCTCACTGCTCTCCATCCTTCTCACTGCAGTTTCGTGTATCTTTTCTCCTGTGGATGCAGAATAATCCTGGTGCAGGTAGGAACAGGAGGAAAAGACTCAGTTAGACTTTGGAGGAGGAGGTGAGGCCTGATATTTGATGATGTGAGCTTCTCCCTCTCTCCTTCCTCCATCTTTCTTTATTTCCCAGAGATCCCTCCCCGTAGACCAGGTTCGTGTGCCATTGCTTCCTGCCCCCCCCCCCCAGACCTGAGCTGCAGCTTTTTCCCTCCAGTTGTTTTGTTCTGTGAATGAAGTGAGGGAACGTTTCACCTCATTAATGAGCTCCAGTAAAGTCAGATGACAGAGGACGGATCTCACTGCATGTCATACAAACTGAGCTGAGAGGTCTCAGATGGAGGGAGGAGGGAGAAGAAATGGAGGAGGGAGAAGGGGGAGGAAGCGTCTGGTACATTTATAACAGAAATAACATGATCCAAGAACTTTAAGAGAAATCAACATGAACATTGATCATTTTCTCTCCCAAAGTTATTTCTATTGAATTTTGAACAGATGCAGATTTGTACAGTACTTGTACAGTGTGTGTATATATATATGTATATATATGTATCAGACATATGGAAATAGTCCAGTATTGATAATGGATTGGCTCTGATGAGATGGAGGAAGGTTTGTTGTGTTTAAAGACAACTCACAAGCTGCAAAACACTCATTCGCTGTGTCTTTCATTTTCCTTAGGACTTTCTAATATAAAAACAATAAATGGTGCAAAGAGCATCTGAAAAGGAGGACATGGAGAAAGGGGAGGATGAGGGGTGGAGGGATGGAAGTGTAGAGATGGAGGAGTAGGGAGTTACTTCCTGTCGTCCTGTTTCTCACTGTTTGCTCTCCAGGAAACATGGTGGAGTTGGCTGACTCTCACTGAACACACACTTCGAACCCACACACACACACACACACTCTGACTGCCAATCTGAGGGTACTGGCACCAGCAGGCGAGCAGGCCGGAGCAGGTAGCAGTGGGAGAGTCAGCTGGCGTCCAAAGCAATTACCCCACTATTAGCTCCACTTGGGCCACAGATAAAAGCTGCTGCAGCCACTGGTTCCAGGGTGGAGCTGGTCACAGGGTGGAGCTGGTCACAGGGCGGAGCTGGTCACAGAACAGAGGTGGTCACAGGGCGGAGCTGGTCGCAGAACAGAGGTGGTCACAGGGCGGAGCTGGTCGCAGAACAGAGGTGGTCACAGGGCGGAGCTGGTCGCAGAACAGAGGTGGTCACAGGGCGGAGCTGGTCGCAGAACAGAGGTGGTCACAGGGCGGAGCTGGTCTACTGTCCAGGTGTTGTTGGTTGGTCTTCAGGAAGACGACAGTGATGGACACACACTGTGTGTCAGCTCAGACTCCATGTTGATTAGTAACATTCACTTATGGTATTAGCTCTAACGTCAGCATGCTAACTTGTGCACAATAACAATGCTAGCACGCTAACACTCCCATAGACTTTATATAAAAAGCTTGTGTATGTCATGTGAGGACGTTCAGACCTGAATCACAGTCGCCTCAGGACTGTACCTTCTCTCTCCACTTGAGCTCGTTTCGACTGTCGTGAGTCCAGCTTCATTATTCTCTGCTCCTCAGCAGCGTTTGGCCCCGAGGCAGCACAGTCCCTGGACCTGGACTCATTCCAGCTCATCATCCTTCACCTCCTCATCTCTCATCACACTCTTCCTCTCTCTCTCCTTCACCTCCTTCTCTTTCTTTCATCCGTCCACCTCACACTCTTCCTCTCCATCCTGTTTTCATTCACTCTCTTCTTTCTTTCTCTCTCTATCATGTCATCACAAGCCAGTGATCAGCAGCAGCGTCTTCACACTCATCATCACACAAACACACTCACAGCTCCAGCTCCTATTGGATTCACACACACACACAGGACGGCCGTCCTCGGTTTATCAGTGTAAAACAGACAGAGGACGTGTGAACGGGTCGGGGATTGAACACTGTGTAAAACAGGACGGTGTCTTCACGCTCCACTGGACCACAAACACTCCCCTGGTCAGGTCAGTCTGTCGTCCCCACAACACCTCAGAGTCCTGGTCCTGTAGTCTGACTCACCAAAGACGTCCCAGATTCTGACAGAGACATTACACACACACACACACACACACACACACATATATATGAATGTATATATACATCCAGATGTGTCCACCTGGAGCTCAGAGCTCAGTCACTGTCGATATCAGCAGATGTTACCGATGTTAAACATGAACATCTGTCTCATCTGCTCCGTATGAAAGAGACTATGGAATAAAGTCTGGTTTTATCTAAAGGTGGAGACACACAGACAGAGGAGAATCCATCTTGTTTTTACATATGAAGCTGCTTCCAAACTCCACTGTCAGAGGCCGTTACTATGACTACAGAGGATTTGTGAGCCCGCTCGATGGACCAGAACTCAGCCTGACTGGTACAGTCCAACAGGTTTTGTCTCCATCATGTTTCTTCAGGTCTTCATTAACTGGCTGCAAACTGCCTGTGGAAATAATTATCATGTGTCTTTTATTTTGGTAGCCAGCAGGATGTCTCCGAGATGTTTTCACCTAGTTCAGTGCAATTTGTTGGAGAATGAGGTCAATGCCCGAGGAGGAGGTAATTAGTGTAATTAGTGTCTGTTGCTGATGCAGCAGTTTGTAAAGGATTTAAACAGCGTGAGACGTTTCATCATCTGTTCATGTGTGGAAACACAGATCTGACTGTCGTCCTCCAAATAAAGCAACAAACAGCAGGTTCACAAGGTGTTTGAGTGGAACTATCAATCATCTATTAACCATCTATTGACTGAAGCCTGGTGCAGGCATTACAAGTGAATTCCCATCATGCATCTGACCTGCTTCACTCTGCTGTGAACCTGTTCTCAGTAGAAATGGAGACGTGAAAACTAAAAGTCTGGTTAAAACTGAAGAAGAAAGCCAGAGGTTCCTTTCATTCTCCGAGTTCACTCTGCTGTGAACCTGTTCTCAGTAGAAATGGAGACGTGAAAACTAAAAGTCTGGTTAAAACAATGAGGTGAAGAAGAAAGCCAGAGGTTCCTTTCATTCTCCGAGTCCGTCACTCTGCTGTTCTGACGGATGGAGACATGAGACGACTCGTCTGACCCAACTCCTCCTCTTCCTCCTGTCAGTATCATGTCTTGTTCTGATAAACCACCACTGGCAGTGAAATGGTTAAAGGTTGCCGCGGTAACCTTCCAGCTGTGATGACAGCAGCTTAGAGAATCACCCCATCATATGTTTTACCCATAAATCTCTGCTCTTCAAGACAAATCCCCGCTGAATCATATCCCTCAGAAATCCTCTCCATCTGTCTCAACTGTCGTTTCTCTTGTGTGTCGTCACTTTGTCTTTTTTATTCAGAAGCTGAAGCTGATTTCACTGTAACTTTCTCCATATAAGAGCGTCACATAATGACATAAAACATTATTATAAAATGTATAAAGTATAAGAGAGCAGTAAAAGTCGGGCAGGTGATGATGTTACTTTTTATATAGACACTAAGAGGAGAGATGTTCAACTGTAAATCACAGCGTCAGATAAAATGATGACAATCTGAATGAGTTCACAGGTCAACACTGACTGCTGCTAGACTACACACACACACACACACACACACACACACACACAATAGAATACAGAAACAAACACAATACGCTATATATTTTCCTTTTGATTCATGTGAAGAAGTAAAATTTACATTTAGTTAATGTCATGAAACCATAAACAAGAAAACAGTTAACTAGAAGGTGATTAAATAACCCATCACACACACACACACACACACACACAGTGCATGATGAACATTTGCAGGAACATAAAAGCACCCAGGAGACTGAGAACTGAAGAGGCATTAGAGTAATGAACCTTGTGTTGTGATGTAAACAACTGTTTAGAGGTGTGCTGTGTGTGTGTGTGTGTGAGTGTGTGTTCATCTGTAACATCTTCATCAAGCAGAGAAGGAGCTGATTAGCAAATCTAATCCAGATGTTTAGTGTCTCTTCAGAGATGTATTACTGATTCACAATTAGGGTGTGTGTTTGTGTGTGTGTGCACGCGCGCATGTGTGTTCATGTTACTGCATTTGGATTCATCATCTGTACGGAAGGGTCTTGTTTATGTTCTGGGTGCACAGGTTTGACAGGTGAGGAAACATCTGACAGTTTCTGCTGTCAGAAGCAGGTCTCTCGTCCACCCTCTCTTTGACTGGCTGGTTCCTGGTGTTTGATTTGATTTGGAGTCCACAGCCTGAGAGCTCTGCTGCCTCCGAGCTACGTCTCTAACCAATGTGACAGCGTGCTCCAAAAACCTTTGAAGTTCTGTCTCCATAGAGACTTCGCTTAATTGGGATACATTAGCATAATTAGCATCTCTCTCTTGGTGAACACACACTGTCGCACTGGTACAGAGCTTGTGGATGCTGTGTGTGTGTGTGTGTGTGTGTGTGCAGGAGAGAGAGTGAAAGAATTTTAAAGTGTTTTAATGACACTTAGTATGAAACAGTGGTAGGAATTCATAATGACACTTCCTGTTCACACTCACCTTGAAAATAGCTTCAGTGTTTAAACACACTCCTGAACAGCTGATTATCATCCCAGACTGAACAGAGTCACACGCTGTTTCAGTTCAGGGTTAAATCTGTTCGACTGCTACGACACAAACTGACTGATGTTCGAAATGTGAGAACCGACAAAATAATCTGTCCTTTGCTCCACAGGTTGAAATCCATGTGGTTTTGTGAGCTGTCTAAATTTGCATTAATACCACCCCTACCTGTGAGTACCTGTACCGGTAGAAGGGGTGGGGCGGGGCTAGCAGTGGTTCATTTGCATTTAAAGGGACAGGGCACTGAAACAGACCATTGTGAACAGGGCTGTTTTGAGCAGATGAGAAGAGCTGTGATGTTTGATCCTTGGGGTATGGGTTAGGGGCAGCATGTCACAGACATGTCTTTAAGACACCTGGGAACTATTTTAATTTTGGAAAAAATATCTCTATCTCTCTATATCTTTAAGGTTTTATCTTGAGTGTGTGTGTTTGTGTGTGTGTGCAGCCTCATTTTGTTCCCTCAGGTCAGTGCAGTGACTCTTACTGCAGAGGACATTCAAGTACGCATAGTCTCTAAGTCGTTCAGCTCTGGATGTTGATTACAACACTTAGGGTTAGATCGTCAGCACATCTGTTGGTGTGGTGACACACACCCTCACACAGCTAGATGAGCTGTTTCCTTGACCTTATCATAATCACCTCACATGCACAGACAGAACAGACAAGCTCAGATGAAGTTCCAGGTTTCTGTGGGAGACCTGCTCCTGTGTGCAGAGCTGAGCTGACCTGAGATCAGAGGAAACCTGGTGTTTTCTCACATTGACACTTAAACAGTTTGCGTTTCCACCTGAGACGTGATGTATCTCGACAGCGGAGTGTTTGTGCTCTGTTGCCTCACTACTGTAGCTGCACTCGCGTGGACAGGATATCTCCGTCCTCTGGAGCCTCTAATCCCTGAGCACGGTCTCCTTGACGTCCTCCTCCCTGTCTAGAGGCTGCGCTCCCCAGACACCGGCTGAAAACAAAGAGTCTGCACAGAGACGCTCAGGGAGGAAAGGCAGAGCATGATCAGCAGGTGCCACAGAAAAAAGCATGTTGGAAGAAAATCAATGAAAAAAGCGCGTTCCTCTAAAACACAGCAGAACGTCCTCTGGTGTTCCTCAGTCAGAGACAGGACGTGAACACATATTTACACATTTAAAGTTACTGTGACTGTTCATCCCCCATGCTGTCACTGTGTGTGAGTTGTTAAACAAACTGGTTCCATCAGTTATTTACAGTATAAGAATTAAAGGAAAGTCAGTTATTAATAATGAAAACAATCCAACCCATAATGCATCACACCAGCCCTCTCAGGGGGTTTAGTGCTCAGGCTACATTAATGCATCAGTATTAATAATGTACTATGTAAAGATACAACAGAGGACAGTGAAGTAGCTGCTGCTGCTTCAGGGAACCAGAGGGGAGAAAGGAAACTGGTCTGGAGCCAAAATGGTCGCTGCTGTCATGATGTGTGCTGAACTACTTTAGTTCAAACATGGCCGAGCCGCCTGACGCCACAACATTGTTTATATGAAGCTCATAACGTGCACATTTACATATGTGTACAGTGGGACACTGGGCTACATGGTTTAATAACGCAGGGATCAAACCTGTGATCTGTCACCCACCTGCTCTGACAGGTGTCCTGTGACATCCCTTCCTTCTGTCATCAGTTTAAACCACCTTAAGAGGACGAGAGCGTTTCATTCACATTAACAATAAACAATTAATTTCAACTCCTATATATGTGACATGTTGTTAAGATGTTGTTGACATGTTTTTTACATGTTTTTGGTGTGTTGTTGACATGTGTTGAGGTGTTGATGACATATTGTTGACATGTGTTGACATGTGTTGTTGATGTGTTTTCTGATGTTGTTGACATGTTGTTGACATGTTTTTGATGTTGTTGACATGTTTTTGATGTGTGTGTTGACATGTTGTTGACATGTTTTTGATGTGTGTGTTGGTGTTGAGGTGTTGTTTGTTGACATGACATGTTTTTGTGTTGTTGTTGTTGACGTGTTGACATGTTTTTGATGTGTTGTTGATGTGTTTTGACGTTCTGTTGACATGTTGACGTGTTGAGGTGTTGTTGACATGTTATTGACATGTTTTTGATGTGTTGTTGATGTTGACATGTTGTTGACATGTTTGTTGTTGATGTGTTTTTGTTGTGTTTTTGTGTGTGTTTTGGTGTGTTTTTGATGTGTTGTTGACATGTTTTTGACGTGTTGTTGACGTGTTGAGGTGTTGTTGACATTGTTGACATGTTTGTTGATGTGTTGACATGTTGTTGACATGTTGTTGATGTGTTGTGTTGATGTGTTTGTTGATTGACATGTTTTTGTGTTGTGTTGTTGACATGTGTTGAGGTGTTGTGTTGTTGACGTGTTTTGATGTGTTGTGTTGTTGACATGTTGACATGTTTTTGAGGTGTGTGTTGACATTGTTGACATGTTTTTGATGTGTTGTTGATGTGTTGACATGTTGTTGTTGACATGTTGACATGTTTTTGATGTGTTGTTGACATGTTGTTTTGTTGATGTGTTTGTTGATGTGTTTTTGACGTTCTGTTGACATGTTGACGTGTGTTGACATGTTGTTGACATGTTGACATGTTTTTGATGTGTTGTTGACATGTTTTTGACATGTTGACATGTTTTTGACGTGCTGTTGATATGTTGACGTGCTGTTGACATGTTGTTGATGTATATTCCTAAACATCTTAGTGCAGAGATACTGAATAATCAACCAATCAGAGGAGGCCAGTGGGGAGGAACCTCACAGCTGTCAATCAATACATGAATGAGCCTCTCTTTGATGTCTCCTAAAACAAAAACAACAACATGCACTTAATGAAATGACAGAGAAAATCTGAAAAACCAACAGTGAAGTTGTTTTTGATGAAAGATGAGAACAGTAATTCGTAGACGTACACTCAGGTGATCACAGGTAGTAATAAGAGTATCCAGGTATGATACTCAGTGTTTCTGATGCCGCAGCAGAGAGGAGGCTCATGTCTAAAACACAGAGTTGGTTCTGCACATTTATAAGAGTCATTTCATCATTCTGGTCCATCTCTTTCTGCTCCATGTTCATCTGTGAACACGCTCTGACTTCTGCTGCTGTGACCTTTAAGCTTTTTACACTTATTTATTCTCCTGCTCTCTCTGCTCCGGCTCAACCAGTTCATTAATTTCATTAATCAACAAACTCCCCTGAAGGCATCACAGATTATTACAGCCCAGATAAAAATGTATTTCATATATAAAAGAATAACTTGTCACATTTGATATGAAAAGACCCTTTATACAGGAAATGATGTGGAAACGTCCTGAGTGCTGGAGGGAGAGGAGAAAGACGAGGAGGAGGAAGAGGAGAAAGCAGAGGAGGAGGAGCAGAGTGAAGATGAGAAAGAGGCAGAGGAGGAAGAGGAGAAAGAAGAGGAGGAGGAGGAGGAGGAAGAGGAAGGGGTCACTGTTACTGTGAATTTAATCTTCCATGTTCTTGAGCTAAAAACTAACAGTGTGTAACATCTGCTGCAGGACAGGTCTCCACCTTAAACCCTGGTCAGGCTCAGCCTCCATGTGACCTTTGACCTCTTTATGATTCTGATGATAATTTAATTCTGTCATCACAATGTTAAAAACATGAAGTCAAATAAATGAAAGTACTGCAGTAGCGCAAAGAACAGTGAACCTGTGTATATGAGAGAGAGAGGAGAGAGAGAGAGAGAGAGAGAGAGAGCATATTTGAGTAAAAGCCAAACAATAAAAGAAAGACAGAAAATGAGAGGATGACTGTTTGTTGTCTTATCAGACTGAGGAGAGACGCAGGGTTTCTGTCGGCCCTGGGTGGATTCAGGCCGGCGGTCGATCTGACCTGTGCTGGTTAAGAACTGGTTGTATTGTGGCTGCAGCTGAGTGTCTACCTGCAGCTAAGAACAACAGGCACTGTGTGTTATCTGTGGTGCACAGAGGACAGGGTGGTGGTTGTGTTGGTGCTGATAGGACAGAAAACAGGATGATGGTGATGGGAGTGGGGGAAGCTGCCATGTTGGAGGATTTACTGACCTGTGAAGCTTCTCTCTGCTCCACCTCCTCACACTGGACTTTGTTTATTTGACGTCCTCACATCAGGTTAGGAGGAGTATTAACGGGTCATAGAGGAGTCAGAAGATATTGTGAGATAGGGGTCTGAATCTACTTCATGCAAGGAGGGCGTCTTCATCCTGGAGTGGTGGCGTTGCCCCGACGACCTCCTGAGGTTTACTGCAGAGATTATGAATAATGGAGAAAGGTCAGGATGGATTTTTGATGGACTGAAGCAGGACACGGCTGCAGCTGCACCAACAGGGATTTCACTCTGATCATTTCTATTAGGAGGTTCTGGCTTCAACTGTTGCTCCAGCTGCTGCTGCTTGCTGTGACTGTTAACACGGGCCAGACCCGGCCCGACACTTCATCCCACTCATCTGTTTCATGTGCATGTCTGTGTGCAGTGTCTTAACCTAAGTGCTCAAAGAGCTGCTGGACAATGTGCTGTTTTCTGCAGGCAGCAGTTTCACTGAGGGAGCAGTCAGCTCAACGCCTCCTTCAGTGTTGGCCAGATCTTTCATATGCACATATGGAGACAAACTTCCTCCATCTCAGTTGTGCAACAGAGCAAATCTCCCCAGTTATTAGCTGGAGCAGTTTTCATTTCATGTTTCAAAGTGTGTGAGTAAAGTCGGGCCTCTCCATGCAGGCAGCGCCTGCTCCACCATATGAGGAGCTTTACAGTAATCCCTCCTCTTAATAAGCTGCTTCATACACTCCACCATTCAGCTGAGGTCAGGGTGGTGGAGCAGCAGCAGCAGCAGCAGCAGCAGCAGCAGCATCAGTCAATCTGGGTCTGATCAGCCCCTCTAACATGAGTCCTACAATGTATGTCCTATAATGTATGTCCTGTGTTGTATGTCCTGTGTTGTATGTCCTGTAGTGTATAGCTCTGTGTAAGTTACAGAGAGTGTCAGCAGAGTCGTGTCCCTCAGCTGCCATGAAGTCAAATTGGTCTGACATGTAACTGTGACTGATCAGAACCCCTCCACCCACACACACACACACCCACACACACACCTAGAGGCAGTCATGACGATACTGTTTTTAAACACAGCTATCCTTTGTGCTTCATTTGCATAATTGTAATTAAACACTCGCTCAGAAGCAGCATCATGTTGTCAAGTCAAAGGAGGAAGGAAACAAATCCTTTTCTATGTTAATCAGCTTCACCATGACATTGTCTGTCCTGCCAGGGAAACTACACAGAAATAAATGTCTTACTTCCATCATTTGAGATGAGCTGCTCCTGCTGCTTATTAAACGTCTCTTCACGCTGCAGTATTTTGACTCTGAACAGACACTGACATCATTTCATTTTCTGTGTTGTTTAAACTGAGCAGAACATTCAGTTTGTTCCAGTTGTTTCCTGTAAATTCTACATTTTGTCTGGAGCGTCTGGATGATTCATATTTGTGATTCAGGCAGTAACAGCTGGAAACATTCAGACATAGATGAAGGTTGTAATTGATTGCTCCTGCTGACTGCAGGCTGATTGATCCTCAAACTAAATACACAGCAATCAAACTTCCAGTGTTCAGGTGCTCTGGACCAAATGAATAATGATCGTCCACTGGAAACTGATGCACTAATTAATTACTGCTCGGTCACGACAGCACGTTGTAATGAAGTTGTGTATATGAAGCTAAGGGCACATGACAACACTTCACCATCTGTGTAACAGCAGGTGATCTCCTGCAGGATTACAGGGGGATTCTGGGAAATGCATAATTTTATATCTGACACACACACACACACACACACACACACACACACACACAGACTGAGCAGTGTTTGTCCTCTGTACAGGTGACCATCCTCATCATCCTGGCCCTGGCCTTCCTCGCCTGCATCGTGTTCCTGGTGGTCTATAAAGCCTTCACCTATGACCACGCCTGCCCAGATGGATTCATCTATAAGGTAAAAGACTTAACTGGCCTTTGTGTCATGTTCACTGTCAGTCTTGAGACGACTGCTGCTCCACTCAGTCAGAGCAGCTGTCCATGAACAGGAGAACATGAAACCATGTAGGAGCTGCAGATGAATTAATTAGAGAACTGAACTGAACAGTCTGTGATCATGAAGCAGGTCATGGTGGTTTATTAATGTCAGTGGTCTGTACACTAACATGTTGAGGACAGAGGCCTCGGTGTGTCAGGTTAAAACTCATCTCTGTCGTTAGCTTTGTTTGTCCTCCTCTTCCTCCTCCTCCTCCTTCTCCTCCTTTCTCCTCCCCCTCTTCTTTCTCATTCCCCTCTTCCTCTTCCTCCTACTCCTCCTCCTTCTCCTCTTCATCCCTCCCTCCTCTTCCTCTTCCTCTTCCTCTTCCTCCTCCTCTCTCCTCCTATCTTCTGCTCGTCCTGTTCCTCTGTCCTCTGGAGGAGAAGATGACCTTCTGTTTTCTTTATCTTCCTTTCAAAGCTCTTTGGTTCATCACTTGAGTTTCTTGTCAGTATTTATCACCAACGATGTAGATACTTTTCTTCCTCTTCCTCATTCCCCTCTTCCTCTTCCTCCTCCTCTCTCCTCCTATCAGTATCCCGCCATCTTAAAAAGCCCTTTAGCTGCTACATGTAGTGTTTAAAAGTTCTTAAGTCAAGTGTATCTGAGTTATAGAGAGAATCACTTTTTTTCTGTTGTTCCTTTTAATAGGATCCATGTAAACTGAGTTTCAAACATGGCTCATTCTCTCAGGAGGAAAACAAACAAATAAAACTCAACAAACAAACATCAATACAACAGATGGACTGTTCATGTGATAATCTTCTACAATAGGTGCAGTTTTCAGATCCTGAGGCTCCTGATGCTGATTGGAACACAATCACAGCTAATTAACAGTGAACTGGTTGAAGTGGTCAGAGGAAGATCGCTCAGCTGGAGTTAATCCGCCTCCATTATGCTCTGACAATGAAACAAATATCAGAAATGAATCTTGTGTTGGACGACACAGTGTCATGTGACACATGGTAGTGGTTAACTCATTCTCTGGTGTTTTGTCCAACTCGACCTCTGACCTGTGTGACCTGGGTCAGTAATAACCTGGGTTATTTTAGGGCCAGTTACTGATGTTGTCTCACTGGAGTTCAGTTAGCAATAAAACAGAGGTAGTGACTGAACTGCTGTGCTTCAGAGCTCTGACCACAGTCGCACCACTACACCGTTCCTCTTGGTTTTATCATGTCATGCTCTGAACACGTTCTAAACCTCTCTCTGGTTTTTCTGGGGCACAGCACAAGCGATGTATCCCAGCCTCTCTGGAGGCTTACTACGCCGCCCAGGACGCCAACTCTAGGGGTCGTTTCTACACAGTGATCAGCCACTACAGCATGGCCAAGCAGACCACCTCGCACTCCGTCTCCCCCTGGCTGCCTGGAGGAGTTGGACAGCAGCAGCAACATGACACCAAAGGCCCAAGCAGTGAGGGCCACTGAGCCACATACACACACTGACATGAGCAGGTGTAGGTAGACAGACACACACACACACACACAAACATACATATTAGAGAATATGTAGAAATCTAGACAAAAGAGATGCACACGAACACAGCAGCTACATGTATAAAGCCAATATAGAGTGAAAACATGCATGCAGACATGACAACACACACACACATACACACACACACAGAATTAGACCATCCTCTCATTTACTTTGTCTACCCATTAATCTGCTCTTAACTCTGATGAAGAGCTTCACCACTGACCCCCCCCCCCCCACACACACACACACACACACACACACAGTCTGCCCTCCCCCCATCTCTGATTATTGACTGTGTCATGATATTTTTTTTTTACTGTAACGTATGGATGTTTTCTATGTGATTCCTCTTTGTACAAAAGCACGACTCAAATGTTTATGAACTCTTTTTTGTTTTTCCAGCGTGTTCACTGTAGTTACTGTAAAATCACTCACAGTCCTGTGGCTTTCTAACCTCTCTCTCTCTCTCTCTCTCTCTCTCTCTCTCACACACACACACACACACACACACACACACAATGGTTCAGTCAGTGACATTTTCAACGTGCTGTGCTTTACATTTTAACCCCAGTGATCCAGCTGTACATAGACCTGTGCATTCAGACTAGTTTCCTGTGTGTTTGCATTGTAGTAGCTTTTATTAGGAGCGTCTTCTGTTTCCATTCACTTACTTATTTTTTACAGACCTTCGTTCCTTCCATGTAGCTCCATCAAACTCAGTGTTGCGTATGGGAACAGGAGATCCTGTGTGCACCACTGTCTGGAGACAAAACTCTTCTTCTCTGCTGTGTTTCCTTCTGTTCATAGACTGTACTGTTACTGTTTTCATTTTGTACTGTTGGATCAATTGTTAAGAGATATTGTGATGTTGTCAGTTAATATGTAGCGATACCTGGTGTAATTTATCAGTGTGCATCCTAGTCCCTCTTCTCTGGGTTTGAATTCAGAATAAAACCGAGCTGTGACCTGTGTGAGTGTCTGTCAGTGCTGCTCAAACCACTAATGCAGCTCAGCCATAATGACAGGGACCAGTTCTCATACAGTCGCACTATTCAAACGTTCCTACACCTACTCACAGTCACAGTACATTAGAAAGGTGTTCTCTCCGTACAGCACTGAGTGGTGATGAGCACATGTGATTGACAGGCATAAAAACAGCAGCATGTGAATGTATAATTCATCTGCTGGGCCTCTGTCAGCGGCTGATAAGGCCTCTGCTTTCGAATGTGCAGCAGCTACAACAGTGTCTTCAGTGACTGACATGAAGAGTTGATTTTCCTAATTAGAGACTTGTATTCTAATGAATCTGTCAGCTGTCGGAGTCTGTTCCCTCTGGGGGGGCACACTTTGGATATAAACCCATGCACCAGTTTTCATATTTAAATCATTTGTATAGTCGACATCATTAAGCAGATTTATCAGCGTCTACACACTGTTCAGTAACAAGGACCTGAAATGACTGCGTTGTTCAGGACGAAGGAGTGATGACGTCATGTGACTTTCCTCTGGCTTCCTGTTTCCACCTGGTTGTTCTGTCCCTATCCACACACACACACACACACACACACACACACTAAGTGTATGGCCATCCTTTCTCTCTCCTGCTGCTTCTCAGCAGTAGGTCTGTGCAGGAGAGGAGGAGAAAACAGAGGGAAGAGAGGAAGAGAAAACCCTGGGGAGAGAGATGGAGGGATGGAGGGGGTGCAATCAGGTGAGAGGGAGGGTTGCGGTGGGGGGGTGGGGGCAGCAGTAGCGACAATGTCCAGCAGACTGAGGCTGCACATTAACACTTCTGATTTCAGACTCAAACGTTGATTTGTGTCTTTTCGTGCTCAGTTTTTCTGTCAATGAAAAAAGATGATGAAAGAATATTTTTCACTCCTTTGCTCTTTTCATGGCGGCACCACTCTGTGGCTGTTTTGGCCTAAAAGCAGAGCTGCTGTTAAGCTATAGAGTGAAGAAGAAAAGAAAAGCACTCAGCGAGTTCCTGCCTTTGCTCTGTAACCTTTGTTGCAGTGACTAAAATGGTGAAACAGTGTTTGAACTCCAGCGCTGCTGATTCATAGAAAACCTACTTTGATGTTAGTCAAGTTTTTGAAGTGAGGTCTTTGGTGTAAACAGTTTTTCTGCTGGTCAGAAATGATTTTTGATCTGAGAAACAATCAAACACAAATTAACAACAACAACAACAACAGAAGAATAAAAACCAGACTCACTCAGCTGAATCCATCAGCTTCAAAAGCTGCAGATCAGACGCTGAAGAGTGTGTGTGTGTGTGTGTGTGTGTGTGTGTGTGTGTGTGTGTGTGTGTGTGCTCTTTGTTCTGTTCTGGCCTACTTTCTCTCACCCATTTAGGAGGAGATCTGTTAAGTCCATGAACTCTTTGTGCTGCACAGAAGATTCAACATGAGCTCAGACTCTCTGTCCCTCTGTCCATCTCTCTCTCAGTGGTCATCTCATGATAATTTGACAAAGAGGTCAAAGGTCATAGGTTTGAACATAAAACTGTCTCTCTCACACACACACACACACACACACACACACACACACACACACACACACACACACAGCCTCTGTGTGCTCTGTATCTGGGGCACTGGGATAATCCCTGGTCAGATGTCAGTCATATTTAGGACCTGCTGAGACAGTTTGTGCTGCAGACGGCAGGATTACTGAGAGATGATGTTAAATACCAACCTGGATCCATTTCACATGAGCTTCCTGACTCCAGTGTGTTCATCTATGACCTGTGTGAGTCAGGTTTCACTTGGATTTCCAGGAGTTTGACCCACACAAGCTGACAAATCTTAAACTTGCAGAGATGACACCAGAGAGTGGACACAGCTCTCCCTGAGGAGCAGCCTCGTCCACACAGTCTCATCTGTGGGAGGAGCTCAGACTTGAGCCCTGAAGAAACAACACATGATGTGTCTCAGTCTGAAATGTTGACATGTTCCAGTCAGCAGCTGTTTCAAGAACAAGGGACATCAGAACGAAGAATCAAAGAGTCAGAAAACTAAAACAGATTTTTAGTTTCAACCAGTTGAATTCTCTTATTTGTAAAGTTGGAAGCTCCAAATATTAAATAATTATAAACTCAGTCAAACAGTTTGAACTGCATGAAGCTGTTGGATCAGGATGTGTCAGTCAAAGCCTCTTCGCTGACTCAGTTGTTTTCATGACATTTTAATGATGCTACATTTTCAACAGACTGAATCAGAGTCTGCAGCTTCCTGATCAGAGACAGACAGACTGAGAGTCAGGTGTGTGTCTCTTTGTTTTCTACTCTTCAGATTCTGCAGTAGAAACAACACTGGACACGTGTCCTGTTCCTCATTTCCTGTTGCTACCACAGAGAGCAGAGGTGAGGTCAGAGGACAGCAGATGACAGAAGAACAAAACATGGAGGCCAAACGAGAGCTGGAAACATCTGGAAACAGAACCAGCAGCTCCGCAGTGCTGCTGCTGACATTTCACAGGCTGCTGATACTAAATACATGAAGTGATTGGTGGCATTTAATCACATCTGCCTCCAGGACCAAACACAACGTTCTGCTGTTTGTGGTTCATTTACTTTACTCATTCAGATCACACACACACACACACACACACACACACACACACACACACACACACAACCTCACTCCTGTCGTCACATCTGGATCCTTCATTACACCTGAGCAGGTGATGTCATGGACCAACAGTCTACAGCTCCTGTTTATTATTTATTAGATCATATTAGAAACATGATGTGGTGACACAGTCACTCACATGTATTAACATTTACATGTTTTACAGTCAGAGCTGTGAATCTATCAGCAGGTCACATGACCCAGTCTCTCTCTCTCTCTCTCTCTGACAGGTTTGCTCCACTGAATCAAGAAGTCGACCTGACAGACACACACATGCACTGGATACAGATCTACTCCTATTCGCACCCAAAACACACACACACACACACACACACAGTCCTCAGGCTGACGTGACTGTCTGGATGGAGCATCCGAGGGAAAAGTGAACCAAACACAAACATTAGCTGAAGCCTCAGGAAACATAGGGAATCAAACATGTGATCAGTTTTCCACCGGTCAATCACTCAGACTGTGTCAGTGGCTGATTAAAAGGCAGGGCAGCACTTTGCTTGTATTGTGGCCTCAAACTAAAACTGACAGAAGAGGAAACATCCCATCTGCTCCACTCACACACTCACACACACACCTACATATGTTCTCTCTCTTACTGAAGCTGACACTTGCTTGCCCCAAGAGCTCAACACAATCAAACATCAGTGTTCACTGCTGAAGGTCACATCATAGAGGCTGAAGACACACGATCTCATGGACTCACACAGACACACACACACACGCTCTGTTGCAGCAGGATGAACAGGAGATTCAGGTTCAGTTTAGAGTCATAACTGTCTCTACATCATTTACTTCCTGTTTACTGTGACCGTGTGTGTGTGTCCACTGCTGGCATCAACATGGGTACTCAGGGTCCTGATTCAACACACACACACAGACACCCTGTGGCTGACATATATTTGGCAGATTTTGACACACTGTTCCTACATTATTTACCCTGCTGATATTGTCTATTCATGTTCCGGCCAGCGGTGCTTTAAACGCCCAGTCTGATACCAAGATGAAAGGTTAAGCTGTTTGTGGAGCTGCTGCAGGAACACACACTGTGCAGTTCTCTAAGACACATTAATGAACCTGGATCAATGATTCTACTGCAGAGAAAACCAATCAATAATTAGTTGATCAGATTAGTAAGGTGTTACGACATGATAATGATGCTTCCTGTAGAGTGACCTCTAGTGGTCAAACCGAGTACAGCAGGATGAAGTCAGATGTCACAGTACAGTCAGTTTTTGTGCCTGAACCGAAACAACCAGGTTACCATTGTTACCATGGCAACAAAGGACCAGTGCACCTGCTGCTGGTCTGTTCCTATGGGTCATGTCTGAGTGTGGGAGGAAATGACTTCTGTGGCTGTGGAGGTCGTTCGATTGATTGCGTCCATCTGCTACTACATCTGATAGCTAGAGCTAGATAGATAGATAGATAGATAGATAGATAGATAGATAGATAGATAGATAGATAGATAGATAGATATTTTATCCCTTGGGAGGGTTCCGTCAGGGAAATTAAGGTTCTAGCAGCAGCACAGCACTGACTGTAGAAGCACACAGATCAAATATAAAAAATAAAAAGTGTGTGTGTCTTTAACCAACAACATGTACACTGAAATCAAAACCCAGGTGGTCTAAGACAACAACAGGCTCACAGGCCTGTTTAGGACAGAGGGCGTCCATGTCTCTGTTGTGACAGACAGAGGATGTCCATGTCACAGACAGATGAATAGAAGTTAATGAGCTGAAGCAGCAGCAGAAGAAAGGTGCTGTCTTCTTCTACTTGTTAATTAATAACCATGAAGCTGCTATGTGTCACACAGCCTCATACAGATCTTTACACCTGCATCCTCTCTCTGTAGCTCCATCACAGGTCCTCATGGCTGCAGAGCAGATGTAAATAACACACACAGACTTTGACCAAATCTGAACTCTACCTGGACTACACTTTTACATGTGTTTTCTCCACCCATTGTGTCGTAGCCTCCAACACCCACAGCAGCCACAGTAGCTGCAGCAATTGCACCCACAGAGCTGTTCAGGAATTTACAGTTAATCACCTAAAAAAATGAATGACACATTCTGGTACAATATAAGAGTGTGTGATTATAATGTCAAGTGTGTGTATGTGCAGCGAGCAGCGAGGCAGAGCTTTTTAAAATCCCTGTAATCTGTTTACCACCTCGCTGGAGTCAGACTCTGAGAGGGAACTGTGTCTTTATGCCTCAACACCTCCACAGGCTGTTTTTTTATAAATGGTAATTGCTGAGCTGATAAACTTAATCTCCCCTGGAAAAAAAACAGTGAATGTGAGAATGAAGTCTGTGAAGAAGAGGCTGGAGCGACAGATTAATGGTGTATGTAGCTGAACTGTGATCAGGCTGCTTCTGCATTTGTCTTTCTCATATTTCTAAACTGTTCTTGAATTATTTGTCAGACTGAAGGAAGCATGTCGAGTTCGTTCTTTGGTGTTGCTATAAGATAAGATGTCTCCACTGGTTCCTCTGGTATGTGCTGCAGCACATATGTGAGTGTTAGTCAAGAAGTTGAAAGTGTCAGTGATGTAGAGCTGACATGTGCCTCTCAGTAACAGTAACATGGATCTGTGTATGTGTGTATGTTCTTCACTGTGTCTTTACTGTGGGTCTGTGCTCTTCATGTTTCATCCTCACTGACTGTTTCCCATCAAAACACCGGGAACAACAGTGGTAAGTAAAGCCTGGTGAATTATCATATGAAAGGCAGGTTCTGAGAGATGAGCGGTATTAGAGACTCAAGTGAAAACCTCATATAGAGACTAATACACACAGTGAAAAACACACTCACTCGAGGGGGGGGCTAGACGCTGAGGAGATGGAGGTGAACGTCAGACAGGAACACGTTTGAAGAACTGTTCAATTAGAGGAAGAAGTAAAAACAAGAAGGCTGGAGGAGATGAGTGTGTTGTGAAGGAGCTCCTCTCTGGTGTTTGTAAATTGTCTGACTCATCTGCAGCAGTGGAACCTTTGGGAGGGGGAGGAGGGGGGAGGAGGAGGGGGGGGCAGAAGGAAGAGGAGGAGGAGGAGGGGAGGACGAAGACAAGGACGAGGAGGAGGAACAGACACAAATCGATGCTTCATGCCATCATGGTGTTTGCCTCTTTGAAAAACGCGACCGCGAGTTTTGGAAAAAGATGCAGAAACATGAAAACACATTTTCATTGATACGTTTTGGTGCAAAAATGCATGAGGCCAATTTCACTGCAGGGATCATACAGCAGTGTACTTAAGAAAACAGCCTTAAAGTAGATTATTGAAACGCCTGACGGTGCAGAAGTTACTATCAAAGCTGCATTAACCAAAATGTTGGAGTTTGTGCCTGAGGCCAGAATGAGCCGGAGATTTAAAGTAGAACATCAGCAGCATGGTTCATGTTCATATGTGTCAGCCTGCAGGTGTAAATATGTCTGTGCTCTCCAACATAAACCCATGTTTACAAAGTCATGACTGTGTGATGGACAGCGACTGGTTTGTTCAGGAAGTTTCTCATGTTCTGCATAAAACACATGAATCTGTGAAGTACAGATTAACAACTCATTATCTGACCACAGAGGACAACAGTCTCACCTTCTCAGGACCATTTTATATTTGAAGACACAAAGAAGAAAACCTTGAGCTTTGAACTGTAACTTTTAGGTGGAGGTATGATCAGTGATGACCACGGTCCATCTGCTGTAGCTGAGGAGCTGTAACACATCACTGGACCAACACTCATGATTCACGTTGCTTCATGACATTCTACCAGTGACACTGCCAGATGTGCTGAGTTGTTACTGATTGTGATCTTCAGTTGTGATTTTCATGTGAACATGTAAAGTCTATAGATAAGTAGAAGAGAGGACAAGAACAAGGAGAAGGCTCCTTGTTCTTGTCCTCTCTTCTACTTATCTATAACTCCCCATCGTCACCATCCTCAGCTGCTCTCTGTCAGTCTAACCTGACCTGTGCTGGAGAACAACCTCGGATGTAATCACGTTGTGCTGTATCAGAGCCGGAGACAGTCAGCCTGCTCGTCTTCTATTGATTTAAATAACAGAAGTGTAATCACTTCTCCAATCAACATCCAGAGAACTGTTGATGGAGACGACCTTCAACATTAATATAATATTTTACAGTTTCAATCCATCGTCTGTATTTGACTGAGCTCTCAGAGAAGAGTGTGAAAAGTTGGGATGGCAGCCTCAAGGAAACACCATCTATTCAGCTTCAACAGCTCTGAACAGCTGGAGAGGAGCTGAACAGAATACAGAATTAAAACCACTTACTCCTCATGAATTTACAGTGTCCACTGTCTCAGACCTGGACAGGAAAGTCAGATAGTCCCTGAGAAGACCGGGTCTGCACACGAGCATGAGCAGCATCAGGCTGTGTGTTAGGGAGGTGCTACCAACCTAAATTAGAGACAAGAGTCGAGAGCTGGAGACTGGAGATTGGAGACTGGAGACTGGAGACCTGGCCTGGTGAAGCAGAGGACACCTGGCCTGGTGGAGCAGAAGACACCTGACCTGGTGGAGCAGAGGACACCTGACCTGGTGACTCACACTGTGCTGCCTTCACCTGAGGAAGAAGACACCTGAGCACTGAGCTGCTGTCCAAAGGCTCAGGGGGAAGGATGGTCTTGTTGGCAGCATACAGACATCAGCGATGATGTGTTCCAGTACAACTGTATGTTTCATTCTTGTTGATGGTGATAAGTCAGCCCTGATCTGTTCTGTTCTAATTAGGGGTGCACCGGTTGATCGTCGACTTCCTTAATTTTTCTTTAATGTGAACGTACCCTGGAGAAGGATCTCAAAAATTTATTATAGTATCACATCACTCAATAAGTGACGCTCGATAAGATTAGAGCAGATTGGGTAGAATAACTTGGAATAGATATCTCCAATACAACCTGGGAGGATGCATTATATAGAATCAATGAGTCAACCTCATGTGCTCGCCTTGGCTTAATTCAGTTCAAGGTTCTCCATCGAGTCCATTATAGTAGAGTCAGACTCTTTAGGATCTGATCTAATGAAACATGTGAATGTTGTCATATAGCTAAGGCCGACCTGGCCCATATGTTCTGGTCCTGTCATAAACTGTTTAATTTTTGGACTACGATATTTCAAACTTTATCTGAAGCTTTTAGCAGAGAAATCCAACCCAGTGCTGAACTGGCTATATTCAGAGTCCCAGGGGAGGGTATATCAATGACAAAAAAAAAAAGTAAAATGTGCTTGCTTTTTCAACTCTCCTTGCCCGGAGAAGAATCTTGTTGGAGTGGAAACAAAGCTTCCTTCTGGATAAAAGACCTGATTCTATTCCTTAAATTAGAGAAGATCTTATTTTGAGAAAATTGAAGTCCTCCCACAAAATTGAGAATCAAGCAGTAATAAATCCTATTGGGCTTGTGCTTGTAGCTCCTTGGAGACTCAGAGACCTCAGAAAACCTGTGTAGTGATAATCACAGAAGGCAAATATCCTACTTGCACTGTCTTGAATATCCACTTTTTCTCCTATTTACTTATTTATTATTATTTTTCATAGTTATTATTATTTTAATCTTGTAGATTTTCATGCTTGTAACCTTTTGGTGTAACATTTCAGGTGTGCTTTTCACTCACTGAGTTTCACCTGAGTAATTTATTTATTTATTTTTCGCATTGGCCACCAGGGAGGGGATGGGTGGGGGGAAAGAAAATAAGAAAAATGTTGAAAGTTGAATAACTGTGATCAATGTTCATTTTCTCAAATAAAAACATGTTGTTTTTTTTTTTTTTAAAAAAAAGGTTCCTGTCAATCATCCTGCAGGTTTAAGCTCCTTATGTGGAGGAGGTGAGCCATAGGAGGGAATTAAACCTCTGTGTTCACAGATAGAGTCCTGTCCTGTCAGGTGTCTCCCTCCCATGTCTCTGTGTGTGGACACAATGCCACATCATCCACAGATGACACAGTCCAGTCCATGTTGATCTGCCCACTCGTCACCGAATGAGGAACATTATACTTATTGTATGTGGTCATCATGTCATCTCTGAGCAGTCTGAGGTCGCAGTCTTTTATCAGAGCTGTGTGTTCAGGTGTTGTGTGTGTTGGCGTGTGCTGATGTTTGTGTGTGATATCTGTCAACAAACCACAGGAAGTAGAAAAATAAGAGCTTCAGCACTTCCTGCTGTGGATCATCTGGACCAAATAATAAAGTCTCAGAAAATTTGACCCTGTAAAAAACAACAAAAGAACGAAAGTCTCTTTCTTTGTTTTCTGTTGCACAGTTAAAACAAATAATTAAAAGTTAAAGTTAATTAAAGTGTGAAAGAGACAGAGAGAGACAGAGATGGACAGACAGAGCAGCAGGAAACTGCTGGAAGACATGAGCCCTCTGTGACTGGAGCTGAAGCTTTGTCCACAACATACAGTCAGTGAAGTGAGACTGGTTCCAGTCAGGGTATAAATGAACCTGTGAGTGCCTGAAGGCCACTTGCTCTCATTATCTCACACACTTTGCCCACAGCAGCAAACATGAAGAGGAACAACACACAGGTCCAAACTTCTCATTGGTTCGTCACAGCTCAAAGGTTTGGTCCTCTGTCACTCACATTACAGGGTCTTCATCCAGCACAGAGCGGAGCGCTTTAGGACAAACTCTTCTACTGTTACCTTGACATTTGACCTTTAGTTTCAGTTATATGCTGATTGACGTCTCTGCTCTGCCTCTTCAGTACCTGACAACACAAAGATTGGCTTCAAAAAGGTCAAAGTTAGAAGATTATCAAAGAGACCGGACTGGAACTCAGTCATTAACGTGACGGACCAGGTCGGGGACACAAGGGCCCAATTCCTTCCCGCCTCTCAGGCCCAGAACCCTGACTGACTTAAACAGGGTCAGCTCTAAGTGAGTTAGTGTGAGAGCCTGAAAGGGTCCACATGCTGTGATAGGAATGGGACAGGAGCAGGACCAGTGGAGGCGGGACTGTACCGGAACCGGAACGAGGACCAGAGCCAGGATCATGGAGCCGGGCCAGTGATGAAACCAGGCACAGGACCAGCGCCAGGCCCACCAGAACCGGAACTGGTGACAGGACCAGGACCACCTGAACCGGTAACAGGACCATACAGGAACCCGGAACTTATCCGGACCTGGGAGCAGAACCGGTACCAGAACCTGAACCTGAATCGGTACCAGAACAGGAACACGAACCAGTAGGGGAACCCAAACTGGTGCCGCGACTGGAACCGGGACTGGCACCAGAACCACAACAGGATTGGGAAGCGGACCCGGACCCAGACCCGGACCCGGACCATGACTATAACCTGGATCGGGACCAGGACCAGAAAAGGGACCAGGAGTGGTTCTGTTTCAATGCTTCCAATGACATCTCCTGTATTTGACTTCACATTGCTATGAACTGTGGGTAATTTCCTGAAGCAAAGTCAGTGTTGATGCTGACTGAAAGTGAGGGACATACACTGACTTGATGATGTGACAACGGGACACTCACACACTTCACGTGAACAAGCCTAAGTCATATAGAGTCTATGGTCTGGAAGGTTATCATGAAGTTGGACTTCAACTTTACTGAAGTAAAACTTTATCAGCCTGTATCACTAACCACCAATAAACCTGAGCTGTGGGCTGTGAAGGTTCAGAGTGGAGGCCTCGGCACTGGATTCAGATCCTGTTCATTGTTTTCCTTCATCTTCCATCCTTCATCAGGAAGAATCTGTGTCTCTGAACAGCAACAGGTACAAATCTTTAACTTAGGCCACAGATTGTATGACTGCTCTGCTGTGTGTGTGTGTTTAACACAGCAGTGTTGGTGACGTCCACCCAGTGCTGCTCCATTTGTAAAACACAGTGTGGGTGTGATAATTACAAGCTGCCAGACAAACACGGACAACAACTTCCAGCAGCCTGTTCCATTGCTGCTGTTTCATCCTGAAGCCACATAATGACCAGCTGCATGACAGCCACCTCCTCTCCTCCACCTCCTCTCCTGTCTCTTCTTCCTGTGCATCAGTAATTATTTCTGCCCTGGAGTTAAAAACAGTGAAGCTCATCTTCACCTCCATGATGTCGGGGTGAAACAAACAAACAAACACAGATGGCTTTAGAGAAGTTACAGAGGACTTCTCTGTTTTCTGTCCTTGTGCTCAGATCAGGTTGATGTTTCCTACTCTGATCACGATCAGCTGATGGAGACTACATTTATCTTTTACTGCTTTTTATCCCAATCACAGAGAGCAGATTAGATAAGCAGAGGAAACCTGACTGACCCCTGAGGATGTCATGATGGAGTCATCGCAGCTGACAGGACAAACATTTATAAACTTTACAACAAACACACAACTGGATCCAGATGTTCAGTCTTAATGAGTGAGCTTATGAGCTTCAACTTTACACATGTCACAGGTAAAAGGTCACAGGTGAGATGAGGTCATCCTGATCTGGACCACTGTATATAAAGCTCCATGAAAACGGAGCACAGTTGAGAATATAAAATATAATCTTTTACCATGATTATGACACATATTCACAATGTGTAGACGAGAACAGAGAGCTGGAGCAGTCAGAGGATCACAGCTGGTACCAGTGAAACTCTCTTCCTTTGTGCTGAGACCTGCATTAGCTGGTTGTGAAGAGAGTGTGGGAGGTTTTATAAAACATAAATGAGTCATCGGTGCTGATGCCTCCAGGTCCCTAAGCTCAGCTCTGACTCCAGTGGACCAGGCTCATCGTCTGAGGTGTGCTCAACACCGTCAGGTCTCCGAAGGCCCCAGTACTGTGGCCCCCTGCAGCCTGGCTCCTGAAATATGTGCGTGTGTGTGTGTGTGTGTGTGTGTGTGTGTGTGTGTGTGTGTGTGTCCAGCTGCCTTACAGGGACAGTGTCACTAAATAAAAACACAGGATCAATATGTAGAAACCACACGGACAGTGAAACACTGTCCCAACAGGAGGAAACAGCTGAGTACAGGTCTGCCAGTGTGTTGAAGGGTCAGTGAAACACACATGTCTCATTCATGTTTTCTTCATGCTGCTCACACACACACACACCCTGCCTGTTTAAAGTACAAACACACAAACACAGTTAGTGAGCCTTTGTAGCTGTTCTCATTAGTTACAGAGATGAGTCATCAGGAGGAAACCAAACAAAACGACCTGTGAGCTCGAGCTGCTGATACAACTGGCTCACTTCCTGTTTGTTTGGTTATATCCATTGGGTTGAGGGGGCATGATGAGACAGACAGACAGACAGACAGGATGGATGGATAGATAGATGGATAGAGAGATGGATGGATGGGTGGAGCCTGTGTAATGAGTGAGTTATGGGCTCCAGCAGGAGGAACATGCTGAGGTCTGTTAATATCCAAAGTGATCATCACTTGATCTGAATCTCATCGTGTCGTTGTGTCGTCGGCTTCAAATGGAAGGAAACAGAGTCGAGTACAGTGAACGCCTCTTACACACTCACCGAAGCACAGGAAACTATACTGATCTCCTTAATTAAAAGAGCTGTGAGGGGGATGAGGAAGAAGAAGGATCCTCCTCCTCCTCCTCTCAATCTGAGCAGCTGATGCTGACGTCGTCATCACATCACTGATGTGAAGTACACACAGCTGATCACGCTGGTCTGTTTATTGATCAGCAACATTTCAAAGGTGAAAAAATCTCCTCAGTGACAGACAAAGGTTTTAAAGCTGAGCTCATTCAGTTTTACACACCTTTATAAGAACCTAAGAAGATCAATAAGTGTTTATTTCTCCCTGCAGCACTGACCACAGGCTGTTTCACAGTCTGTTGACTTCCTGTTCACAACATCACACAAATGTGCATCAAAATGTATCACTCTGTTGTTTTTCTTTCCACTTTTACAAGTGACATGAAGTGAATTAAGTTTAACACACACACAAACTATTCATCATCACTGTAAAGTTATCATTTATGTGTATGGATTCATATGATGTTGTTAAAACTTTCACTTTCATCCCAGTGTTTCTGTGCTGAGCAGGTGACAGGTGAGTTTACCTGTGTCACTCAAACTAAAACACTGACTCATCCGAACACACCTAAAGAAGAGAGAGTAGCAGAGGTTTCTGTCTGAGTGCAGAAATGAAGCTGGTAGAAAAAATATTCCTGTTTATTCCAAACCTCTGGTGATTAATTATTTATGTCAAGTATGAGACTCATTTAGAGACGAAGAAAAGAGGCTGTAGTCGTTAAACTGCTGAGAGCGAGGAGTGGAGACATGGAAGGAGGGAGGAGGAGGAGGTGTCCAGGGAGGCGAGCTGTCGTGGTCATTGCTCAAGGTCAGAGCTCAGGCTTCTGGGAGTCCCACTGTGTCTCCCTGTCTGTCCAGGTCCACAAGGTTACAGTGATGTGTCTCTGACAGATGTCCAGACCAGTGTGTCATTAAGGGACTTTTCCTGTGATACGACCACATTTATCTCAGTTGAACTAATACACCAATTAAAAGTGTCAGAGCAGCAGGAAAAGTTCAAACACATTACAGCATGGAGGAATCTGTGAAATGCATTTTCTCTGCTTCAAACACAACTTGACTTTCAGAATATTGCACTCTCTTTGTGAGCTAAAACCCCTCAATCCTCACATAATGAGAAGTCTCTCCACTCTGGGTGTGGAGTTGCTGACACAAAGCTTCAGAGTGATACATGGCTTACGAGTGTGTGACTAATAGAAATAGAGGGATAATCCCTCTCCCTGCTTGGGTCTGCAACTGAATGGCTCTGGAAAAGAGGAGAGAGACTGATATCCAGCCTTTCATCCCAACAGATAGACGCAGAGAGGAAAGAGGAAGAAAAGGAGAGAGGGCAAAGACAAAAAATCTCAGGCAGCCACGTCACATTGTCATCACCATGGCAACGGCATGGAGGAAAACTGCAAGGGTTAGCTAGAAGATCTGCTGCTCACTAACGAGACGGTTTCTACGACGACTGTTGATGGAGCTGTGAGAGACGATGACGACAACGATGATGACAACACAGACAACAACTAGTGCTATACAACAACAACCACAACAACAACCACAACCACAACCACCACAACAACCACCACAACAACCACAACAACAACAATAATAACAACCACTACAACAACAACTACAATAACAACAACAATTATAACAACAACCACGACAAAAGACAACAACAACCAAAACCCCAACCACCACCACCACCACCACAACAACCACAAAAACAACAACCACTACAATAACAACCACAACAACAATAACAACAACAATGACAACAAAAGATTACAACAACCAAAAAACAACAATAACAACAACAACAACGTTCGTCTTTTTGTTTCTAAATGAATATGAATTTGAGTCTTTGGTGAAGAAGTTGAGCAAGTAGAAACCATCTTTTTTGCCATGAAAGTATTAAAACTGAATAAAACAAAATCAATCTGGTCTCACTTTAATTTAAAATTGTGATTAAAATGACTGTTTCTCCTGTAAAAAAAAAAAAAGGAAAAAATCTCATTCCCACTGGGACTCATTCTGCCTGCAGGTCTGTGCTGCTCCTTCACTGTTTCATGGGGGGGGGGGTCTCCCATCCTCATGTCTCCAGGTCCCACACTCCCATAATGCACTACACACACTACACACACACACTTCAACTGAACAAAATGACGTGAATCAAGTCCAGTCACGTTGTTGTCAAAGGACAGAAACACATGAGTGTTTCAGCACAGTGAGACAAATCTACAAATACATCTAAGTTCATCTTGTGTCTTGTTTATCTTTAAATTGTGTATGTACAGTAAAGTCTGGTCGACTGTCCACCTAGCATGCTAGCTATCAGAATATGGAGGCAGCTCCAAACTGTAGCCATAGTAGCCCCGCCTTAAAGGTGTGGTCACCTGGGCCGCAACCTCCAAAGGATCCAGCCCCTGAACTAAGACACAGCTACTGTTTGTTCATCATCATACACAGGAACTGTGCTGCAGCTTTGAGCATGTTGCTCTTTGAAACTGCAGCGTTCGGTGTGTCAGATGATTAATAATAATTAGGCTGTTCAGATGGAGAACACTTCAGCGAGGTGCACACAGGCTTCCATGTTCTCAGATTAGAGGTTGTACGACTGTAAGAAGTTGAATTTGTTCACACGCCACGATTAAATCTTCAAAAACACTGATAAACAACAATTAGAAGAGCTGCTCACAAAGAAGTTGATACTATACACTTCAGAGCAGAGGGAACAAGAGCTGATGCCTTCAGGTTTTATTTCAGGTCTTATCCACCGACCATGCCTGCAGCTTTAGACTGAGAGCGACGCAGTGGTTCAGCGGGTAAGGTGTGTACCACATAGACCTGGGTCCTGTACTACGAAGCAGGTTCAACATACCCAGGATATCTTCCAGTTATCCGGCTTCACTTAACTGAACAATTGCAATCACGCTAAACGATCAGACGACGGTGGTTATCAACTCGTCAAGTCAACCCAGGGTTTCTCAGTCTGGCTATGAGCACATTCATATGAAAGGGGCGGAGTTTGCAGCATCTGACCAATCACAGACATGGACAGGTCTGGCAGCAGCTGCAGCAGCAGAGCGGAGTATTTCACTAACCAGGAGCAAAAGATCAAATCCAGACAGAAAGAAACACAGTCGCTGCAGCAAAGTAGAGAAAGTGCTGCAGAGAGTCACTGACTGTGTAAATGTGTAAGTTCATAAGATTAAATAAAATCACTGCTCCGTCATTATGGGATGGCTCTGACAGGAATGACAGGAACCACATGTGTGTCTTCCTCTAAACTGGCCTGTTGCTCACATGTAACTTTGTGGCGTGTGTGTGTGATGCAGAGCGCACGACTCCGGTGTCCCTGGACAGATACAGTTCTTTTCCCTGTTCAGATCTGTTCATCTAAAAGCTAAAAATACCCGGGGTCTCTGACGGTCCATGAACACTCGCTTCGCTTCAGAGGGATCCTGTCACAATCCATGCTCCGGGGGGGGGGGGGGGGGGGCCGCTTCTAATATTCACACCCCTGACAATGGTAATGCCATTTTCCAAGAGAATTGGTTGGTCAGGAGGCGGAGATTTTCTACCTGGCGATCTCAATCTGGAACATAAGCTGCTCCGGACCAGGTTAGCCTTTCAGCATAAGTTACCATGGAAATGTATCCCGGTAAGAAGTGAACCACCGTTGTATTACGGAAAACCCAGCGTTAACCCTGAAGTTACCTCGCTAAGCTCAAATCCTGCTTTGTAGTATAGGCCCCTGGTCCATGGGTCTGAGACCGATAAAGACACAGGAGCTCCTGAAAATCTTCAGAAAACAAAGGACTTGTTTCATTCGTCATTGTCTCTGTGTGACATCGTGTGTAAAATTTGTTCAGTTTCTTTGAGTTCAACTGAATGAGTCTTATAACATTTGTACAAAGTCCTTCAACATATCATAGAGATATCAAGTTGACAAGTGTTTCATGAGGTCACCATGACCTTGATCTTTGACCTCTGACCACATTAATCAGATCAGTTCAGCCCCACTTTGTACTGGTGTACCCCCCCCCCCTTATGTCTTCACTTCCTCCCTATTGAATCCTGTCGTTTCCTCTCTGTGTTTGAGCTCCTCGGAGCCGACAGGACATCGTGGGTCTGGAGGCAGAAACTGATCATTTGAAAGAGGCTGAAATGGAAGAGAAGCTCAGATTAGTGGAGGCAAAGTGCTCTTAAGTGAGCGAAGAGACGAAGTGGAGCAAAGCTCCTTTGATCAGAGCGGCTGCTAATCCCACAGACATTTCAGTAATTAAGTTAAACTAAGATAATCTCGCTCTGACAGAGACGCTGGAAAGGCGACATTTACTTTTACACACGCGAGGTGGAAAGTGGATTCTGTGTCTGGGTGAAGCTGTGCTGGGAATTATGTGATGTTACATATTAATATATAACAGGAGAACAAAACAAAGAGAAGCGTGAGAGCTTCAGTCACTGGAGACGTTTCAGGAAACAAACAACACGTGAAAAACCTAACGAGCAAATTGAATGAGTTACTTTGAACGTTCAGGAGAAACATCACGACAGGAAACAAGACGCACATGTAGGAAGAGATGATTTAAAGGAGGAGGAGGAGGAGGAGGAGATGTCAGAAACACTCTGAAACCTCATCAGTCTCAGCTTCAACAGTCTGACAGCAGAGATAACCAGAGGCCATTTAAACCTCTGCCAACATGTAGAGTCTATAACTGCAGGAGTTCATCGTCCACAGGTTCAACATGAAATATCTCAGAGCAGTGTCATGCACTGCTCTTCAGACTCTGATGTTAATGTCAGTTCAGACACTGGTTTTAAAGGATTTCACTGTGATCAGCATCTTCACTTCTCCATCCGCTGAACTGACTGTGTACTTTTAACCTCCGGTGATAAAGGCACCAAAAACAAAAACAAGTTTGATGAAAATCATAAAGAACGTTTAGAAGACAAACAGCAGACGGTATTTAAGTCTGACTGCCGCTGCGTGTCTCACAATAAACAACAATCACTTCTTCGCGGTCACATGTTCAATCAGCTGCATTGATCTGAGCCAGGCGTTAAAAAATAAAAAAAAAGATCAGATATGACTGACCTTCACCATCTGAATGTTCATCAGCTTTAGGGAAAAACAAACGGCTACACTGTTAATGTTTCCTGACTCATTCTGTTGCTGATTCAGAGGGTGAGAAAAGCCCACCACACCTCAGGACGTTTCCAGAGCTGCCAATTAGCTGGAAGTGATCAAATTGGTGGAGAAAGATCTACAGCGTGCAGGATGAAGCCACAGCTCCAAACAGCAGCTGACAGTTTGACACGCATCACAACTTCAGCCCTGATGAACAAGCACAGGCAACCTGCCATATCCCTGTGCCTTGGAAATTAGTGGTGTTGGACGCGCACATTTCACTGCACATATCAATGTCCCTCTGAGCTGAACCGGCCTATTCAGCATGTGGAAGATGTGCTCGATAAGGAAAACCATTGGCTGGACTGCAGTTTCATCAGAGGTTTAATGAAATTCACTAAACATAGAGGTATGAAGTGCTGCAGTCGTGTTTCTGAGCATTTACGAGAACAAAAAGGACATTGTCAGTCTATTAAAATGCTAATATGTTCCTGAGACTCTGGATGACCCCGCTGATGCTGCTGAAGCAGAACATACAAGTAGAAACAGTGTCACACAGCTCAGTCACATTCTGAGGAGGTTAATGACAGAGCTGCAAACAAGAGTGAGTAAGTGAAACTGGGAGTAAAGTAAAGTAGTAGTAAAAACTCCTATAGTTCATGTCAGCAGTGTGAACTGGTGCACGTGCTCACACAGAATGGTGAACGACACTAAATATAACAAATAGAAATATGAGGTCAGTGACATCATCATTTCCCTCAGTCACTGCAGGTTCAGCACCTCCTACACTGTCAGGAGACTTTACTGTGACAGCGGGTTTGATCCTAAACCGACGTCCACTGTGGATGTTTGGACTCATTGTGTCTCAAAGCTAACATTAGCGTTAGCTCGTGCTGCTCTGTGCAGTGCAGCAGGACAGAGGCACTGAGGCGAGGAGCTGACGAGACGCTACAAATGTCACATCCTCTGAATTTTCAGAGAGAATTTGGCGTCGCCACAGACCTCAGGCTTCTGCAGGCAGGAAGTTGGGGGGGGGGGTTTAATGCTGATTCACCCTCTCATAGAAAGCTGTGAAGTTGAAGAGTGAATGGAATCAGTGAGTGTTTTACTCTGAAGCTCCAAAAACATTTCAATGAACCAACACTTAAATAAATAAAACTCTGATTCATCTCAACTCTGCAGCGTTCACAGTCTGTGATGGACAAGAATTCTTAATGAATGAGAACTGTATGTGTGTGTGTGTGTGTGTGTGTGTGTGTGTGTGGGATGGTGAACTGTTCATTTAGTGACTGATCACTTCATTCCTGTGTTACTTTGAACACACTGTGTGTGCACATACAAACAACTTCATGTCCTTTTGTTGTTAATGTGTGTGTGTGTGAGTGTGAGCTGTATCTGCAGCAATTGACAGAGAAGGAACACACACACACACACGTACAGAAGGAGTAAACTCGGAGCTACGTGGTCGGAGTGTGAATCAGTCAGACTGTACCGGCCCTGACTCTGGTGCAGTGGTCGACATCCTCTGCAGCGCAGCATCAGATTCACCTGGAGAACCTGAACGCATCACCTCTCTACTGACAACACAGTGTGTGAGACGCTGCTCTTGAATGAAGCTTTTCTTGGATTTCATCGCCATTAACCTGACGTCCATCTGCGGTGAGGAACCCTCCACATTCATGAATATAAAAATCTGAAGAGGTGAGTGAGGGACAGAGGACGTGGACGTCTGCACAGCTCAGTCCTCATGTGTTGGTACAACATGTACAGAAACACATGAACTCACCACACATCACAGCCTACATGCTGAAACAACACACTGTTGGAAATACAACCCCTGAATGCACCTTCTACACTCTCGGCTGTTGGAGACAAATAAATGAGATGAAACAGCTGTAAAACATGAAGCAGCTCTGTTGATCCACTCTCTCCCTCTGTCTCAGATCTGCCCTCCATGAGTCTATGTTTCTGTGAGGCATCCCATGATGTCCAGAGGAGGCACAGTGACATCTGCTGGCTGCTCATGTTCATCTCTACATCAGCCTTCAACTGCCTTATTCACAGTTACATGATCACAGACAACAGTGACTTCTTCAGCAGTCAGAGGAGCTGGTTGTTTCTGTCTGCCGCAGCTTCTCTTTGTTCTGAACTGTAAAAGCAGACAGAGGGGGATGAACTGATGTACCAGCTCCTGTTCTTATTCTCATGATGGAGCTGTACTGATCTGGACTCTGCCGTTGTAATTTCTCTTCCACTCCATGTCCCACTAGGAGTGGACCAATCTAACCTCGTCTCCTGCCACTCTGATGATTGATGACATCACCATCAGCTGCAGCATCAATTCATTTGGCTGAGTCGTGGTGAGTTCACTGCTGTGTGGAAACAGGACTATGCTGCTGCCTGTGTTGTCTCTCACCTGCTGCTGTGAACAGTCACCATCAACATGTAACGGTGCATCTGTAAAGTATCTCCACCCCAGGAGCCTGAGGTGGATGCTATGGTGGGGGCTGAAACGATGGGGCAGTAGGTGATTGGACACAGGGCAGCAGTGTCACTGGCAGAAAAAGAGGAAGATTGGAACATTTTTAAATAACACGCTGAAAAGTGACGACTGAGTGAGTCACATGACCAAAAGAGTACAGCTTAAGTTTTCCGGCTGAACTCATCCACAACCTTTGCTTCATTAGACGAGGGCAAAAAGTCTGAGTTCACTTTATTGAGCTGACGACCACACCTTTCATAACCTGTTCAGTCCAAACCAACAATTCACATTTGAACATCAGAAACAGTGTCAGACAGATTCAGGTCCTCATCAGGAACCATCACCACCACTTCCTGTCTGTTGTGTGTCTCACTGTGATGACTCTTGTTTATATTACAGGAGGTCTGACAATCGCCACGAGCTCTGAGAGCTTCAACACACAGAGGGACAGAAATTTCAGATGATCTCGTCTGCTTCACAGGCCACAAGTAACTGGACAGGAAGTGATTTTTATAACTCTTATAACAACTTCTACTGACTCACACCTTTCCCACCTGAAGCTGTGACATGACTGGACTGCTCCTGACGGAGATGAGCTCTTCATCACTTCATGTCGTCTGTGAGTTCTTCTGCTCCACTGGAGAAACCCTCAGAGAAACACCTGCACTGTCATCACTACATTTACATACAGTGTCTGTACAGCAGCTCCACAGCAAAGGTTTATAACATGAAGCCATATGAACCTGCTGCTGTGTGTGGACAGTGTGTATTCATCCAGTCTGACCTTTCATGTTCAGCTTCAGTCACTTCAGATCAGTGAATTTAGACACTTTGCTCTTTAAGAATCTGCATTACACCTGGTTCCAGATCAGTAATCACCCACCACCTTCTGTTTCTGAGCTGTCAATCATCACTGTCCAGTGATGACACGTATCTCAGCCCATTAAGAAAAAACATGTTGTGAGCCTGTGCTTTGGTCACAAGGTGGCGCTGTCACACAGTAACTCACTGCCCTCACTACAGATGCATGAGGTCTGTTACACATGACTGAAACCTCTCAGCTGTAAAATCAGTGATCTCCGCAGAAACACACAGAAGATGAAATCTTTCTGCTGTCTGAGCTCATTGAGGACGAGCCGGGGATAAAGATGATGTGACAGTGATGATGAAGAACTTGATGATGTTCAGACTTGAACTTTGAGACTCTGAAACCTCCTGGATGAGTCACATGTCATTTATCACAACTGGTCTGAGAACTTCAGGTGACGTCTCATATGAGCTGCCGGAAAACTGCTGATTGGAGTTTAAAGCTCTTTGACAGAAGCACAAAGAGTTTCACTTCGTCTGAACTGAACAGTGAACACACCTCAGAAACAAACTGCTGATTTACTGGAATCTGAAGAGACAGAGAGCAAACACAGATGAAAATATGTTGGAAAAAGTCAGTTTACACACACATACACACACACGGTGGAGGCAGTGTGAGTGTGGATGAGCAGTGAACAGGTTCAGTGACAGCTTTATAAAATCACAGAGCAGTTCCTTGTGGGTAGCTCCGCCCCCTCAGTTATGAGCAGCTCCATCATAATGATCAATACAATAAAGGAGGCAGCTCCAGTTTCCTTGTTGTGTCACAGACACTGAACAACACAATGAGAGCTGCTGTTGGCAGGAACACGAGGATGTCTCTGTCTCTGTCTCTCTCTGTCCATCTCTGTCTCATTGCTGGGAGAAATCTGATCTCCTACGCTCAGCACAGAGACGAATGCAACACGATGACAGATGGGGCGAAGGCCACACAAAAGAGTCTATTGAATAAAACATGGTCTGGAGAGAAAGGAAAATATAATGATTGATTATTATTATGATCTATTTCCAATGGACTCATTCAACTTGTGTCTGTCTTTACTCTCATGTCTCAGTGTGTGACTCCTGATGAAGACAAGTGTGGAGACAGTTTGTGACTCCAGCTGCTAAAAAGCTTTTTAATCATGACAGTCAGAGAAGATGTGAAGTCCTGGGGGGCCCCGTGGCTTCTCTCTCTCTCTCTCTCTCTCTCTCACACACACACACACACACACACACACACACACACACACACACACACACCCCTGCTCTGTTTATGTGTTTGATGCAGGGGGGGTGGGGCTCATCGGTCGGGCCCCTTCTCTGAGCCAGCTTCAGTCAGAGAACAAGAGAACGATGCAGCTCTGACTTTACACTGATAAAAATAAACATGACTGCTGATTTAATTGATTAAAAATCAATACAAAGCACAAATCAGACACTTTTATCTTAACTCCTGATTTAATAAGATGTTTACAGCTCGGTGAACTGAGGTTTATTCCTCATATGAACCTGGATCAGTCAGAGTCGACTGTTGTTTTGTGCTGAAATGAGGAAATATTTTTGCAGCTCCCTTCGTTGGATCTAATTTATTTTCTGTCGCTGCGTCAGGAGCATCACCTCCTAAATACACAATATTAGCTGCTGAGGACCATGTGTGGAGTGTGAGTGTGTAACTCTGACCTTTGACCTCTGTTAGAGCCCTGACCATCACATCGACATAAAATATGAAGTGTTACAACATAAAGAGACTGAGCTCAAGGCTTTGAAGAGTGATCCTCGTTTCCCCCAGAGGCTCCCCGCGTGAAACAAGATCGGCTTTTTAAGTCCTAATAAGTTCTTAATTTAGTGGAAACACACACACACACACACACACACTGAAACCATAATTTAGAGGGGAAATAACTCAAGCATGATGGGGAGCTGCTATTGACCGTGTGTGTGTGTGTGTGTGTGTGTGTGTGTGTGTGTGTTCGCTCCACACACTCTGGCTCTGGTTTCAGCCAATTCTAACGAACAGAGAGTGAAACAGAAGAACTGTGTTTCCTGTTGATGTTGGTTAATTGGAGCTGGTGCAGATGACAAGGTCTCCGTCATTAATCAGAACGTTTCTTCCTTTAATGACTAATTAAATGTCTGTGGATGGTTAAACCCTGAGGCAGCACATGGGTCCCACTGAAGATCTGAGCTGGTTCATCTCCTGCTGACAGAAGAAGAATCAGGACCAATCACTGACTCCATCATCTCTTCAGCTTTGTTAACTTGATCTCCTCTTTAACTTCTTACTGTGTCAGTGAATCAGCAGCTGGTTTTGTACAGATGAGTCTGTTTTAGAGTTTAGAGTGAACTTTAGAAAAACTTCCTTTATTTTAATGTGTTAAGTCTTTTTATTTGGACTGATTGTTATCATCACTTTGTTTTTATGATCAGTCTGTCATCTTCTTTTATGTTTTTACACTCTCATCAGATAAAACTGGATCATTGTCTCCAAGTTAGTTTGTGATGAGATGAGACGTTTAATCTCAGTGTCCTGATTCTGTAGGTCAGGGACGTGTGTCTATTAAGAAGATAATCAATACACACAATAATAAAGACAACACTGCTCTGTGAGCTTTGGCAAATGTGATACAACTTCTTATTCTATCAGTGTGTGTGAGTGTGTGTGTGTGTGTGTGTGTGTGTGTGTGTGTGTGTACATCTTTTTGTGCAGTGCTTGTTTGCATGGATGAATGAATGTTTCCAATTACAGTTACAAAGTATGTACACACACACACACACACACACACACAAACACACACACCCCTAATCAATAACATGAATGTTTCCTCGCTGTGTGACTCTCTGAAGTGAATGATGGTTCTCACTGTCTCATCAGTGATGAGGAGTAAAGAGTGTGTAACTATGGTCCTGATTGGTTTGGTAACACTGAACAACCACCTCCTCTTTACAAACACCTGCTGACTCAGGAGCCTGTATCCCTGAACCACTGAGTCACTGTGTGTTTAACAGAGAGTGAACAGCTACAAGCAGAGGGATCAGAGAGGAGCATCGTATCTGTGTGAAGATTACAACATGAGCAGCTCTGATAACTATGACACAGATTTACATTTGAATTGTGCAGATAAAGACATCAACACATGGTTGGTACATCAGACTTGATAACAGTAAATCTCCTGAAGCACTGAGACAACATCACTCAGCTCATCCCTGATGTACACACACTGACATCAACAGTCACACTGATATCTGATATCTTCCACTTCTCTTCTCCACTTATTTTCTTTTTCACTAAATCCAGAGTTGTGACAGTCCCATTTGATCCCTGCAGGACTCTGGAGTTTGAGTACAGAGGTGTCACTTACAGCTGTTGCATTGTCACTAATGGGCACTTGGGACGTGTCTCGCTAAGGACAAAAGACAGGACTTAAAAAGACCATTATGACCCATCCACAGGCCGTGTAATGATACAGCCTCAGTGAGCTGGGACAGAATAATGAAAGGTGTCACCAACTCACCTGCTCTCACAGCACTGTCACCTCCACACATCAGGTTCATGTGTCTGATATCACAGCTGTGCTGGTTTCACTTTACACACTGAAACTGTCTGTCTGTCTGTCTGTCTGACCGACTGACTGACTGACCGACTGACCAACCGACCAACCGACCGATCTGATCCTTCTGAACTGTCTCACATCTAAACACATGATTATGTAGTTTTTCCTGTGAGGCATTCAGGGAAACAGATCATACAAAAAACACAAACATTACAAAGGTCCTGGTCTGGAGGGAGAGGGAGGGAGAGGGAGGGAGAGAGAGAGAGAGAGAGACAGTGAGAGAGAGAGACGGGGGGGGGGGCAGTAATCCTACAGTAACTGTTGCTGAGACGGAGGCTGAGTTTCAGGTATTTCATGCACTTCACAGCTTCAAATTAAGAAGCAATTATCTTCTCTCCTGGGTCATTACTAATCCTGCTGAGGTAATGGAGCCACACCTTCAGCCTAAATTGCAGGGATTACAAGTGAAAAGGCACAATTTCTTTTCAGCAGCGCTGCCAGAGACAAAACCTTCACAGGCAGAAAGAGGAAACTGAGGCTGAGAAAAGTCAGAGTGAAAGGAAACTAAAGTCTCTCTTTGTACTGATGCTTCTTCTCCCTCCCTCTTCTCTGATTGTTTTTTAATCGTCGCTCTCAGTTTGTCAGACCGTGGACTCACTCCTTCAACATCAGTAACACAGGTTTCCTCTTGATATTTGTTTGTGAAGAAAACTCACTTCAGGAACTCTGTGACAGACACACAAACCTGTTTTCACCTGCACAAAACTGATCATAATGTCTGTGCACGTGGTGAGAACCACAGACACACAGCTGCAGAGCTGCAGAGACAGAAATTTGATGCAGATTTAAAGATTTACCATGAGGCAGTGGGGGAAACTTTCCCTCCAGATACAATCTGGTGAGTTTCTTCTGTTCACTGTGACCTCAGTCACAACAACTTGTTAAAGCAGCAGAGCAGAGTAAGCGAGGGAGCAGAGAGGTGAGAGGCAGGAGCACAGGGCCACAGGAACATCCCCTTCCCATTAAGCAGCATTAGCCCTGACCTTGTTAAAAGAGAAACATTCCCTATTGTCACCAGCATGTCTGCAGGAGGCGGAGACTCCACCAAGCCCAATTATCAACACATCCTCCTGAGCTTCGCTCTGTCAAGTCCCAGCACTGCTACATGGTTATTATTCATCTGCTTATAAAAGCTGAGGCATCAGTGGATAAAAGGTTTTAAGGTGAATAAAACACCAACAGGGACGAGACAAAGTTTATTCCACAAAGTGTCACTTCCTGTTTCCACAGGACGAGCAGCATTCGACCGGGCTGAGACGAGATGACGAACAAAGAGTCCAAAGACTCTGAACATGGTGTTGGTGTCATGGTGGACTCTTGGTGCCATGCATGGGTGAGCATGTTCCTGGACCCTTAAATCACCTGAGTGCTGGTGTAATTACGGCTCTCTGGGACGCCACTCAACCCTCTAATACCCAGGGGGCTCTGCAGCGGCGCCATTTGTTGCGCAAGTGTTCGCAGAGATGAAGCTGCAGGGAGGGAAGCAGTGAGAAAGGCGGGGGCAGTGGCTGAGGGTGGAGGAGAGCTGGGATGCCCTCTGGCTATATGAGGTTAATCTTCTAAATGTTGCCTGACAAAGCAATATTGCTGAGTGTGTGTGTGTGTGTGTGTGTGTGTGTGTGTGTGTGTGTGTGTGTGAAGGCAGTGAGGGGTGGGACCAGGGTTGTGGGAGAAGGGTTTAGAGCGGTGAAGCAAATGAGAGGGAGAAACACAAAAAACGAGGGAGTCACTCCACTTCAGACGGTTCAGCCGAGACATTTTCAACAAAACATGAAGAATAAAGGAACTATTTCCTGTGAGTGAAAGTCACATTCAAACACACACATTTAACACATTTGTCAGAGACTTTCTTACTTTCTCTTTACCTTTAAGCATCTGGATCAAACTGGCTGTGCGTATGTGTGTGTGTTATAAGGAGCAGTGTGTAGGAACGGCCCTGTGAGAATGGATCACATCTGAAACCATGTGAAGTCTGTTTTAGTCTCAGGCCTCAGTGAAGGATCAGGATAATGAAAAGGCAGCGAGCGGCTCTGTGCCGACTCTGGTCCTCAGCTCTCGTCACATACAGAAACACATGACAACATACAACCACTTCTCTGTTATCACGTGGCTCTGATGTGTGTTTGACGTGTCATAGGTAAGAACTGTGACTCAGATTCAGGTTCATGATGTAAAAACGATAACTGATATTTTTAACTGAACTAAAATCATTTATATCTACAGCAGTGAAAACGAAGTCCTCCAACCTAAACAACTGTACAGCTGTGGCATCTGCTGGACCCTGGTTGTCATGGTTTCCAGGGTAACCACGTGACTGTACTGAGAGGGCTGGTGAGGTTTAGGAGTGTGAGACAAACTTTCCATCACCTCCTCCTTCACCTTCACCCACCTCTTCGTCCTCCATCACCTCCTCCTCCACCTTCATCCACCTCCTCCTCCTCCATCATCTCCACCTTCATCACCCCCTCCTGAGGTGAACTTGATGTTGCATCATGAGGTCTTTGGCGTCATCATAGCTGCCTGACACATTAACATAACTATAGCTGCTGCACAAACGACCTTTGACCCTGTAAACAACCTCATTCTTCACAGTGCACTGAAGCTCTTCATGTTTCAGTAATGACACTGATGTCTTTTCCTCCATGTAAGATGTTTTTGATTATTAAATGAGTTCAGACAATATCGAAAAAGCTATTAAAATGTGAGGGAACAACAACATTTGGTGTTTTTCTGCAGCACAGACTCATATTCATGGTTTATCTCAGCTCATCACTATCAGTCCATCTTCACAGGGTGAAGCAGGCCATGGCTGTTTTCCATACAATTAAGATAAAGCTTCAACTGGCGCCTCACATTTTATTAAAGGTTATTTCCAGATCCTCACACTGAGAGGAGACTTTGAACATGAAGCCATGACAGATGTGTGAGCCAATAAGATTTCCACATGGACGAATCAGTGAATCCAACTGTTCCTGACAGCCAGAAGAAGAATGGGTGGATTTAAAGTCCCTTCAATATTTCCTGCTTAATATGAGTCTTTTATTTACAGAGGTGGGAACAGGGGCAGGGGCCGACAAATGTGCACCACTGTAGTTAGGTGAATGAGCTTCTGTAACTGCATATTCAAATAATAATCTCTGTATTACTGTTATCAGAGAGCAGCCAAGCCAATGGAGAAGTTGGTCTTCTAGGAAACTCAACATTTGAATCTCTGCAGTCATTTCTCATGTTTCTGCCTCTGAAGTAACTGATCACAGCTTTCAACTTCAGTTTTATTTCATGCAGCTGTGCAGCGTGTTGGTTGCTACACGGAAAGGTTGGTGGTTTGATTCCCCCCGTCTACATGTCCAAGTGTCCTTGGGAGTAGCCCACGATCACAGCCCCCAGTGCTGACTAAACGCTGGAGAGATAGTAACAAGAACAGTATAATTCTGTATTTAAGGCTCGATAACAGATGAAAAATAAAAACGACAATCACAACAGAAGTAAAAGGCCTGAAGGCAGAAAGAAGTGAAACCAACAGTGAACTAACAAACAACAGATTCTTGTTATTAACACAACTCAAAGTGTCATGGCTGCTGTAACAGCCTCCATTGGATTCATTCATTTCATCCATCTCTCTATAGTGAACAGTGGTGACGACACACATCCAGACCTGACAGCTCATTGGCCCACACACTGGTTGACTCTCTCTCTTTTCTCTCTCTCTCTCCTTTCTTCATTCACTCCTACATCTCTTTCTCCCTCACTTGCCTCAGAGTTGACAGGGCTCCCAGTAGTTTGTTGAGGTAATTACCTGTAGACATGGTGCAGAACAAAGCAATCAGGGAGGGTCTCTAAATACACCGTCTAGACTTGGTGTCTCGCCCCCTCCCTCCCTCTCTCTCTGTCCCTCCGTTTATTGTTTGACCTGTTGTCTGACCTGATGAGGAGGAAACCTT